>WAAE01035059.1:0-23206 GCA_013400495.1 Nicator chloris | reverse complement strand
TCCTGACCTGAATCCATGCAACCCCTCTGAATACCAGATTGCTGAAGTGCTGTGTGAAATAGCACTGTGCTATCAGTATGCCAGCAGCAATATAGATGTGCTGCAGCTGTCTCATGAATGCTAAATTCCCATGCAGAGTTCAGGTAGGAAGTTTCACATGCATCAGTCATGTTTGCTCTTTTTGTAGCTGTCTCCATATGTAAACATTTAAAAATAAACTTTCAATGGTTAAACTGTATAAAAGAAATTAACACTGGAGATAAAGCTCTTGAAGAAGTTAATGTGATATTCAGTGCAAACTCTCTCATTGATTGATCCCAAAAGACAATGCTTGAGGAGTCAATAATTAAAGACCCACTTAGCTATTTTAGTCTAGATTACTCTTGTATTTCTCATTCCCCTGCCCCTAAGACCCACAGTCATTTAAAATGGCAGGATAGATAGTGAATACCACTGGCCTTACTGGTTACATCTCTGCAGTTAAATTAGACGTGCTTTGGACTGTTTTCAGACAGTGAAGGTAGCTGGCATGGAAAAAAACATGTCCTCATTATGGAACAGTTTTACCCTCCAGCATAAGGAACAGGTGGGCAAAATTCACACTGACGTGGTTTTTTTTTTTCTGTGAATTATCCTTGTTATCTGCTGTGTCCAGGGAATTTTTTAGTGGGACGTGATTTGCTACATGTAAAAACCATATGTGACTTAAAAAAGTAATGGTCAAAACAAGTTTCAACTCCTGTTAACGCTGGTGGTCTCTTTCCTGGCACTGCTTAATTTGCTAGTGTAAATGTACCTCTAGATAGGGTTCATTTTAAATCTAGGAATCTAGTCTAAGGTGTTGAGCAACAGCTGACCAAGAAATGACAAAATAGTTCTTCCTATCCTAACTTCTCTGCTTGAATTTCCCACTGAATATATAAGCAGTGCATGAGGCAGACCTGTGCACAAGTAGATGACATCAAGCCTTTGAAAGTACCTGTGCTACCTTGGAGGAGATATCTGTACAGGAAGGTTAAATATTAGTTTGAAGAAGAAAGTCAGAAATAAATAACAGAACTGTGAGATGCAGGTTTTGAAATAGTTGTGAAAATTGTATGTGCATAAGATTGGTTAGAGAAAAGCACAAAGATAAAACAAAGTAAGGAGCACAGCTGTGGAGTGTTGGAGAAGGAGCCTCTAATGAAAGGAAAGTAAGGCTCTGGCAGATTGTGAGGGAGGATCAGCGATGGAAAAACAAAGTAGGGCATTATAGTGGTGTTAAAGGAAGGCCAGAGTAAATGGAAATTGGAGACCAGAGTTTTAAACAAACAGAGAATCTTGAGTAGTCTGAGGACTTATTTAATAAAATTTAGGCATTTAAAAGTGTGAACCCCTCCAATTTATAAAGAATTTATTTGGAGAACTTTGAAGAAAAATCTCACCTGAGTCTCTACTCTGTAGCAAGTACTTTGTAATTAAATTCTAGTCTGCTGGATTCATAGTCTCAAAGACGTAAGATTCCTTGCCTCATTGCATAGACAGTAAAATAGAAATGTTCCTTTCTAATAGATATATGAAGCAGTAAGGATATTTTAAAATTCCTGTCAAAGCACTCCATGTAAATTATCTAATCAGATACCATAGCTACATAATGTAATGTTAAAACCAGCAGAATTACACCATCACAGGAATCAGCTATCCCTGTTCCAGATTACAGGGTTTCATAATTGCC
Source organism: Nicator chloris (assembly GCA_013400495.1). Classification (NCBI taxonomy): domain Eukaryota; kingdom Metazoa; phylum Chordata; class Aves; order Passeriformes; family Pycnonotidae; genus Nicator; species Nicator chloris. Next base: position 21,492 of record WAAE01035059.1, on the reverse strand, counting down.
ATGTTTTTTTATCAACCCACTCCACTTCATGCTGTCACATATCTTTGGAATTGCTATGAACGTTTATTTCTATATATGTTTTCATCTTCTTAAAAATTTTTGGTTTTCAAATTTTTTTTGGGAAATCCTTTTTTAGTGAATGCTTATGCTGGCATTTTGGGTAGATGCTAGTTAGTGTAATGGAAAAACAGAGGCTCTGTTTATTCAGGAGTACTGAAAGTTTAAATTTGATCAAATAGCTGAGAGATTTAACATGCTTAGTGCCAGCTCAGGAGTATGCAATAACTTTTTACACTGTTACAGCCTCTTTGTAAAATAAAGTGTGTTTTAGTTCATAAACTAAAACCACAAGGCTTTGTGCTATTTGGAAGACATAGAAATCAACTAAACTTCTCCTTGCTCTATGGTGGTCTCACTTAATTTCATTGAATTTCTTCTTTCTGGTTGTGAGAAGAGCAAGCTCTTATCTCAGGAAAGGCTGTTATCCAACCAGTGTCCCACTGGTGTAGCAGTGTCCCTAAAACCAAAGGTTAGACCATGCCCTCCTTGTGCTGAGAGAGCTCCAGCTTGCTTTGATAACTGATGCTCATTCCTCACAATATTCCCTGAGCTCACTGGCTTTGCCCATCTGCTCTGAGCTGCCTTCCGGCATGAGGGTGCAGTTGCATTCCCTGGCTCACACCAACTTGGAATGATTGCTGGTGTAGCTCAGTGGGCTTAGTACATCGTTCATAGCAGTAACCAGACCTCTTACAGAACTGAATCCTAAAGCCTTAGTAATTTCAGAGTTAACTGGGCCTTCTGAGCCTCTTCTATGGAAAATATGATGGAGGAAAAGCATGTTAGGCTTAGGCAGGAGATGAATCTCTTTACACAATGCAGTGCAGGTTTCCATATCCAAAGTTAACCTGGGGAAGAAGATTTGTCTGTAACTTCAATTGAGTAAGGCTGGCCAGGAAAATTCTGATGAATGCTTTCTTCATAGGAACATAGAAAAGGATAACTTCAGTCATAGTCCATTTTTTCCAAGTGACCAATCTCTGTGCAGTAGGGTTTGCTGGCTTGCTGAAATCAGAATGGCTTGCTCAGACACTTTCATTTCAGCAAAGCTGAGGTATGGCTCTGACAGATCCCTGCTGGGTTTGTAGCGGGCTCTCCTGCCTCAGCCTTTGGCAAGATGCCTGGCAGGTTGATAAGCAACAGAACATGACAAACTAGGGAGTTCTGGCACTTGTTCTCATGGCTCCCTGAAAGGTGAAACTTGCAGGCTTTGTAAGATTCCTGATTCCAAGGCAACTTGGTAGGTGGACTGCTCTTCAGGTGGACTGAGGACTTGCTTTTCTTTTTAAACTGTGGTGTAAGAATATAACTAGCATCAATGCTGATCACAGATGACAGTTTTTTAAATAGCTCTGCAGGATGATAGGCAGAAAAAATTAAGTCAAATGTTTTGCTAACATGTGAAGGGAAAACCTTTCTTGGTTTGACAAGAAAGTAAATATATGCTATCTTTATTAAATTAAAATATTTATTTGACACTGTTGCTCCTTGATAGCAAAGTCCGAATTTAAAATTGCAATATATTACCACAAGACTGTGTAAATGGGCTACTGTATTTTTTTGTCAGTAACTAAATATCAGATATTCTAAATCTTGTTACCACATATGAACTGGGAAATTTATATGTGGAGTAGATCAAATGACATGGAGAAGTTTTATTCTCTGGTGCTTGCCCTGTCTGATAGTTCTTATTACCACGCTGTCCTATTTTGGCTGAATGTGTTGAAGGGAGGTGAAAAGTAACAAAGGAAGGCCTGACAAACTACTCAGTAATGAAACGTTAGTCCAACTTCTGAAATAAAACTGAGGCATCCTCAAATAATTTGTCAAGTTATAGATCAATCTAGAAGTGGCAAAATATTAATTGGGCCCTGCCAATAGGGGTTGTACTGCCTAGGCTGAGGGCTGGCTTTTCTGGTATCAGAGTGAGTTCAGAATCAGGTTTGATCCTTTTGAGAAAGAATGCATCTCATACTTGAAAAGACAACCCCTACCCACATCACTGTGCTCTCCTGATGCTGCACAATAGCGTTATTGTTCTGTGGTTTCCTCTTTGCCATTGGTGCTTCCAGTGTCTGAGGTCCCATCTCCCAATACTGACAGAACATACAGAATGTGGATAATTTTATTTTTTTCAGACCTAGAAACCCCCTGAAACGCTTCTTTCTTTTCCTGAGGTTGCCTTCAGCTTTCTGTATTTTGTTTTACTCCTGAATGCTGATTCAACTGAAATGTAAAAGTATTCTGAGTATTTTTTTCTAAAAGGGATTTGATTAAGGCAGATCTCTCAATTTTATATATGCCTGAAATATTTGCTTTAAGAGAATGAAATAAATTTGCAGTGCCATCTTGTATGTCTTCAAACTCGGTTAGCTTTCATCATATTTTGATCAGCTACCTGCTCTTTTGCTAAGCATGTGATTTCTGCTCATTTTTCAATATCAAGCAGGAAGTGGCTATGAACATGTTCTCAGAATCACAGGAAAAATGTTTTCTTTCAACAGCATTCTGCAATCTTTTTCCTCTCTGGGATGTGCATCATCCAAACCCTTCTTGATCACTTTTCTAACTTCTCTTTCCTTTCCCCTACTTTAAATTGCTATGTCTGGCTTCTTATCTTGCCCTGGAGCTCTACTGCAATTTCCTATAATATTCCAACCATGTATCTTTCAATTCAGTACAAATTGGCAGTGCTCCTGCAGTCAGCATGCATATCTTTCCTTTCTTCTGCCATGTGCTGCTCCTCCTTCTGCAATGTATCTCTGCACCCTTTTCTGTCTATAGGAATCTATCCTTTCTACAGACTTTATTCTGGAAGTTAAGCAGTTCTGTCAGTTTCCTGATTAGACCACATCTCACAGGCTGCAATTTACTTCATGTTTCTTCTTAAATTCACATACTTGAATTCCTCCTTGCTTGTTTATTATGTCTTTCTCGTTCTCAGAGAAAGAATGAAGGATCCGGATGCCATGTGTCACTGCCTTTTAAATGTTCATCCTTAAACCCATCTTTTTCACTTACTAGCCATGGCCTCATTATTTTTCTGGTTCAATAACAGTTATCCATCAGTGGCTGTTTCCCTGAGTAATGTACGTTTCCTTTTTATCCTTTTAAACTTCTTTTATTTCAGATACAATGTGTATGGCATCTACAGTGAAGAGCTAATACATGTCCTCTTCCTCTATTGAAATAAGTCAGTATTTCAATATAGAAAGTTTAAAATAAAAACAAACAAATAAAACACCGAAAAGATGTTTAAGGTCCGTTGCCTTAACCTGCATTTGAAATTATGTTCTCCTTATTCTTTTAGCCATCTTTTCATCTAACAAAATGGCGGTTTCATAAAAATCTATTTAATTGCCAATTTGTGCCTCCCAGAATATTAGTAGCGCTTACACGGTGTTGCTACAGAAAACAATTTAATTTCTGTGTGACTAAAAAAAAACAACTTACTGGGCTTTGTGCTATTGGATCATTAAAATGCATTGGAAATTAGGCAAGGGTCAAAAGTAAACTTAGGTTTAGCTTGATCAAAAGCAGAAGCAAAGCAGTAAAATCAGCATCTGTGTCTGGAACAACAGCTAATGTGTGGTTTATGCTAATTTCAGACATCCCATGGGAATATTGCATGCTACAGTAACCACAGAGAAAATCTGCAAGGTGTATCTTCAGGAACATGGTGGGAGATTTTAGGTAGACATGTAAGGCCCTGATTAAAGTAAGAAAGTAAAAGCCTAATATAGTTTAAGTCAATGTACATTTAACTCCACGTAATTTAAGTTTACTTCTCTTACCTGACCTGCCAGCCCATAAACATGCTGCCTTTCCCATTTTGACAGACCAGGGGTTTCAGCCTTTTCCACCATAGCCAAGACATCAGCCTGAAGCCTAATCCTGTCCCCTGTTGTTCTTTGATTCATTACTGCCCAGTGATATTCAGGATTATGTCCATCCCTGGGGGAACTACTTCCCACCATTAATAATTTGTTATAATTCTCTTGGAGGCCATGGAATCAACAGAATCGTTGTCTGGTTCCATTATTTATTTCTTTGGTTGTTTCTGGGCATCTTTGATCTTCATTTACCATCTTCCTCTTCATTCAGTTTCCTTTTTTCAGCATTGTCCTTCTTGCACAAAGGTCACTCCTGAGCATCCAATAGTCATGTATTCTGGTTCCTAACATGTATGTGGAGACTTTCATGAGGGCTGAGATCACAGTTTGTGATGGTAGAGCTATCTTAACAAACACTTTTTCTATGTTTTCTTTGTGTTACTCCACTGTATTGAGAATGTGTGGTCTTTTTTCCTATACCATTTTTTGGAGCTCCTGGTTCCCACCCCATCCAGAGATGGGGAGAAATCTTGCAACAAAAATAATTGCAAATGTACCCTCCCTGTGCAGCAAAGATTAGTGACCCTGTGAAGGTCTGTTTGGCACACAGCAGTAGGACATGTGCTGTCACATCTATACAAGTCAATCTGAGATAGTTATGTTTTTAGTCAACAGAAGTCTATGTGTGTTTCATAAACTGTGTTTTATATTATAATCTAAGTGCTATTGTAATTCATGGCAAATGCAACAGGAACCTCTGTTGCTTTCTGCTGAAATGTTAGATAGAAGCATAATTGCATAATCCATATAATTTGCATGTTGGCCTCATATGCATTCAGGTCTGAATAAAATCATCTCTTCTGCCATCCTGTTTGTATATTTGTAAAGGTCAAATGTGTGATTAGGCTTGACTGTTCAGCTGCAGGATATAGTGAACTTTTTACAGCATCTGTAATGTGATGTGCACAGAAGCCTTTCTGCTTGTAAAATGACACCTATTCATCTTGAGAGTCATGGGCACATTTTTTCTTGTGTACTTTGTGCAAGTGGTGGTGCCAAATCCTGTTGAGCCGAAGGGTGAGGTGAGAACCTGAGTGGAAGCCTGTGATGTTGCCTTGGCAAGGCTCAATATTGAAATGCTGTTAATCTTGAGTCAATTATCTTTTTCAATCTTCACACTCATGTTGCCCTCAGAACTCTCAGTGCAATAGTTATTTGTGGGGAAGTAAATATAATTCCCATTATCTTTCCCCTCTTTGAACAAGTGGAACATCATTCTCAGTGTGTCTAGTGCAGTATCTTGGAATGCTGTAGATGTTTTCTCTAGGCCTGTGGCCCAGCTACAACTCCCAGCCTACAACCTGGATGTGTAAACCTGCCAGTAGTTACCAAACATTGTGTGTGTGTTGTGTTTTAAGTTATTTTGACAAATCCCTTTTATGTTCTGGAGAGGCCAGAAGGACACAGTTTCTTTGAGAAGTGTAGTGACATAAACGTGTTCTGTGTATTTCATGGGGATGTATCCATCTGGATATAAAGGAACTGTATTGACAACGGCCTTTGATAGAACGTGAGGTACTCACAATTTTATTGTAAGCTACTTCCCTGTTTTAACATGGAAACTGCAGGCACTGGAAATGTGCAGTCCTGAAAAATGCCAAACGTGTGAAGGAACAGAGGTTTAGATTCAGGGCCTGAGGAGGACTGAATTTAATTTCCAGATCTATAATAGATTCTCTGTTATTTTGAAAAAATATTTTTGTCATTCAATGCCAGAGTGTTTTCTTCCTGTGAAGAAGCAAAAATTTTGCAATGCTGCTTTCAATTTTGTACAGTCTCCTCTGGCATCTCCTCATGCTTGACTATAAATCAGAAGCCCCTGTGGCACTGCTGCTCTGTATCTTTTTGTACCTCCTGACGGGTCTGGTCAGAAGCTTCCCAAATTAGATTGATTGTTACTTTAGAAAGGATAGGAAACACTTAAGTTGACTTTTTTCTACTGAAGATGAACTTCTCAAGGACTCATCAGTAATGCAAATCTAAGGGGGTCTTTAGATTTGTTCTCAGCGACTCTTGCATAACCAGAATCTATTGGCAGCTACCAGCACATAGATGATCTGTATGGAATGAGTTGGTGTGTACATCTTGTTTCCTCATCTTGGAGTTACCTTATCCTTTTAATCAATAATGTTGTGGTTATTCACAGCCTCTGAAGAGGCCAAGACTACAACAATATTGAAAGAATGAGGGTGAAATGATAAAGGCTGAACGATGGATTACATGGGCATTTCTAGTCAGGGTTTGGTTGGTTTGTACCTTCAAACACCATCCATCTTGGTTATTCTGTGAATGAATATACACATTTACTTTTTTAATTTTTAAAGTATTTTTTAAAAAAAACTCCTTCAGAATTCTGTTCCAGGTTCAAAGTAAAACAGAATAGATACACTGAATGAGTATAATACAATGGACAGATGAGACCCCTTCCACTTCTTAATATTCTTTCCCCTTGTAGTCAGAATCCTGTGGCTCTCTGGGGAAAAGAGTTCAGACAGTGTGAAATAAATTCCATCTGGCAGTCACTTCTCCTATCTCCACATCCAGAACTCATTAGAATTTAACAGAATTCTTCAAAAGGAAATGAACTTTCCTACTTAGACAGTGATTTGGATCCATTTGGTCCTCTTTACGCAGGACCTTTTACATCCTTCCGATGTAACTTCTCAGCTCCTTAAAAATGCATGAAATGGGAAAATTGGGTGCATTTCTGGTTTCCACCTCTCTTAGCAGATTCTTTTGCTTGGCTGCACCCATGACAAACCACAAGCTGCTCCTTCACAAGCCCCAGTCCCACCTGAAGATATTTGCTATCTGAACCTAGCATTACCTTACATTCGTTTACCAAAGCCACTTTGGTGATCCCAGTATATGAAACAGCTGAGTAAACACCTGTGTAATATATACACAATATACTGCTCTTTCATGAAGTCTAAACCATACCCTTCCATGGCACCTACTGGTATTGCAGGTGTTACCTACCTACAGACATATTCAGAGAGATTCTTGGATCAGTTATCCTGTGTAGGAGTGTTGTGATTAAAGCAGTCAAAACTTTATTAACTCTCCCTGCCTTTCCTGATTGTCTCCTCCCATTTTAACAGAATTTGCAAGCGTTTTCTTTTATGGATTCTGGAGAGATGGGAGATTCTGGATTGTGTACAGCTCGATCTCCTTTGGCAGGGCAATTGCAGATGGTCAGTGCACTGGTATGATGCACGTAGAGGTCATCTGTTTAATCTCACTACATTAGTAATTATGTGACGAAATGGCAAAGGGCAGACAAACCAGGATTCTGATGGGACACATGGAGGGATTTGAGCTTTTAAATAGCAGTAAAAAATGCTGTGTGGCGCTCATAAGTACTTCCAGAAGAATCTTGGGGTCAATCTCTTGAAGGAAGAGAGAGCCTGTTTTTATTTGTTGGTCTGGTCAATCATATATATGGTCCCTCTAATTCTGAAGAATATTTTAGGGTAAGTCTGCAAGGAATTCAACCTCTTCCCTCCTAAGAGAAAGTTCTTAGAAACTCACAGTGCATGAATTACATAAACCTTCTCATAGCATAAAAGGAATATTCTGGCATGACAACTGCTCCCATGTTTTTCCACTGCTCAGAACAGGGGATGTCTAGGCCCTTGACAAACTGTCAATCATTGATCTTCAGTTTTATGGGATTATAGCAAGCCATGTACACACATTAAATCATTAGCTTTTGATTCCTGAAAGTGCATAGATTGGTTCTATTGCTTGTGGGTTTTGTGGTCCTTTGGTTAGAAGCTCCTTCTGTTTTTTGTTTTGCTTCAGTTCATTTTGGTTTTATTTTCATTTTGGATTTTTTTTAATTGGATTATGGAAGGAGTACTTGAGATATCCTAAAGAACTGATCTTTCCCTCTGCTGCTGTATTACATGGAATCAGCTGATCCATGCTCATTTTGGTCCCAGCTCTGAATAATTACAAAGAGCAGTGGCAAGTCTTTCCTATCTCTAATCTCATCACTCTTCAGGGTGTTACTTCACCCTGCCTAACTTTTCCATTAGCCTTTTATTGTCTCTGCCTCAGTACATTTTCCTCTTAGTACTTAGCCTTCTTTAGCAAATAAATTGTTTTCTTCTGTTTTTTTAAGAAACTTATCTGCCTAATGTTCTAGGTTTTTTTTAACCCTTATATAAGTTAGTGTCGTAAACAATTTGCTGTCAAAATTTTGTTTATTTTCCCAAAGCCCTGAGGCTGAAAGCAAAGAGTTGATATATGTAACATTCAACCCTGCTATGGATACAACTGACAGCCTGTCCATAGAATAGGTTGTTTTGGTTTTGAATAATAATGTCTATTAAAAGTTGATTAGTTCATGAGGAGATCTCAGAAGAAGGTATTTATATGTATGTGTATATCTATGTAGTAGGTACTCTTATATAAAAGGAAAAGTATTAAGCAGAGTCCTTTTTGGATTCTGTGTGAATTTTTCTCAGGGTTGGCATTATATATAATGAGAAAAAAGGTAGAAGAGAACAAATTCTAGGAATAAATCATAGTGCCTTCATTTATGATGCAGCAGTTTAGACCTGGAAATGTTTCTGCAATCGCTGTTTGAAGCAGAAGTTTTCCTACAGCTAGGAAAATAAAAAGACACTGTTTTGAAAACATCTTAAACTTTGGTGTAATACCTAGACTGATTCTGTTCTCATTAGCCCAGCTTTTTAGCCGCCAGTTTAATTGGTGTCAGTTACTGTTACACAATGTCAATCTGGTGGCAGTTTAAGCCTGAGCAGTAGAAATTACAGTGAGGATGGATTTGCAGGCTTAATTTTTAGGTTTTTTACAAAATCCTTAAAATAAATGGAGGAGATGTCTTTTTTTTTTTTTTTTTTTTTTTTAAAGAATTAACTGTATATCCCAAATGTTGAACTACTGCTAATTGAAAGGACAGAACTGGCTCCGAGATATTCATGGGAACAAAAGGTGACCATTCAAATGGCAAGGTTATGACAAGACTCTTTTACCATTTTCTCACCGATACGGGAAATACCCGCTGTTTAGCAGCTGATCAAAGCGGGTGTGCCGTCTCTGAGGGAGATCCTACGGCTGCAGAAATTGCTTCTAGAAAAGCAGCAGCTCCTTCCCAAGGGAAAGGTAACCCTGTGCCGTGGGAGATGTCTTTTTTTTTTTTCAGAAAGCCGTGAGAGGCAGCAGGAACCTCACAGCCGGCAGAAACATCGCCCTCTTCTGGGAACAGAAATCCAAAGGTGTTGAGAATGTTGTTCAGAAATGCAAATGAGCTGTTTTCAACTCTTTTATATTTATGACTGTATTACTGTGAGGCTGTTAAGAGTTTTAATTTTGTAGTTACCCCACCTGCTGTTTCATTATTAAAACCTCGGGTCTGATTAATCAAAAATGTATTCTGCAGTCAGATCACAGCAGTTCTATAAAATTTGTAAACATGACTATACTGTGAAAGTTATTCATGACTGAAGTAACTTTGAAAGTTTCTGATACGTTTATAAGTGTCTTATGAGGAAGCAGTATGGCAAAAGAGGTGTTACACCTAGAGTCAAAACAAAATCATGATGCTGCTCTGGGGAGTTTTCTTTCCTTTCATATAAACCCCCCCACCCATACACACTACATGCAAAAGGGGAGAACTCATGTGACAAGTTATTTTCATGAGCACTTAAAGATGTAGATACCAAAAGGCTACAGCTGACAAAATGGCAAAAAGCATGGAAAACCTTGGCAAACTGAATCCCCTACATCATGGAGACTTAGTGCAATTCTGTGTCTCTGAGGGAAACTGTCACTGAGCCATTTGTTTTAAAACACAAATATCATTTGAGGAGGGTATTAATGAATCCTCACACTTTGCTTAGATCAGTAAACCTCTTTACACCAGTCTTCAGCTTTCACTGGCTTCCAACTTTACTGAATACTTTTCTTACAAGAGAAAATGTGATGAGAACTTGAGTTCATGTTTTCATGGAAGTTTTCATTTGATATCTGAATAGCCTTCACTGTCATGTAGCCTGGGGATAATTTAATTCTTTAGTTGCTGTGGAATTTATACTTCCCCTGCTTATGTTAGTACAGAAGCTAACAATAGAATGTTGCTGTGTATTGGACTTTTTTTTCTTTACTGCAGTTGCTAGTAGCTTGTATGGGAGCTCCTGTTAGGTATTTTTTCATACTGGTGCTGCCATATTCAGCAAGTTTAATGAGGTAAAAAAACGAAAGCAGCTCTGAAAAGCAAGTTTCAGGACAGTAGTGTCCAGAGTTGAGAGGGACAGAACGTAACAGCAGAGAGGCTCACACTGAGGATAGAATTAGTTAGTTACTTTTGCAGCACAAAAAAAATATTAAAAGAAGGCGTGTAGATGGATAAATTCTTCAGACTAATGGTTTCATTGCAGCTGAACACTGTAAATCACAGCTTTCCCTAGTCTATTAGACTCAGAACAGAATGAAAACAGCTTGGCTGATGTCTGGAGCATCTCAGAGAAACAGTTAATATTAATTCATGAGGAATATGCTATAAGAAGTCTGTTAAGATTAAATTTACAAAGGAAAATTTCCAAGCACATGAATTACATTTTAAAGAAATAAAATGAACTTGCTTTTGGGAGCCTAGTCCTTAGTTGACCTCTCTGGCTGCAAAGCAATTAGTTCCATGTACAGTGCTTTGGTAGTATAAAAGGCACTGGGGAATGGCAAAATGTTCTGTGGAACTTAATGAAAGCGAATGGAGCTTTTAAGAGAAGGAAAAAACCTGCTAAAACCAGAAGTGCATCTCACAAGCTCTTATTCAAGTCTCACTCATGTATGTGCTGTTCAGCTCAAGGAAGGAGTGTCATTTTCTGAACAGGTTTGATGTACCTGGTGAGCGACTAACACCCAACTTCTGGAACAAGTCACCTTGCTGCAGATAACTACCCACATGTGCTGCCTGTGGCACCATCAGAGGGAGAGGCAGTGTGATAACATTTCTTGCTTTTGCCTACGTTTCATATCCCAGTGCTGTTTTTGGCAGAAAATGTGGCTGGCTGGAACTTCACTTTGGGCATCAGAAGCCCAGTGCTGAATATCAGCAACATCATTTAGCGTTTTCAGGGAGAACTAAAATGGACATTAGGTTTCTTGAATTTTCTTTGTGAATTATATGCAATCTTGCATTGCCTGCCTTTGTCTTCTTTGCCCTCCCAAGATAATGAGTTACTCTTGAGAACTCTTACCAAAAGAGAATTGAATATAGACTCTTTCAGCCTTTGAAACTAAATTCTCAGCCTCTTTTCTTATATCCTGTGAATGTGGTGATATAAAAAGAGATTGAATCTGAAACTTAATAAGTAATAGTAATAAGCTATTGAATGAGGCACCTTGGAGGGGTTTGATCTTTTAAATAGCATGAAGGAAAAAAAAAAGATTTTAAGTAATGTAAAGCTATATCAGATTGTTTTCAGGGGAGCATGTCGTGATACGTGGATTGTGCTCAGCCTGTGCAGAAAAGGGGGTGTTGCACTTCAGCATAAGAAGTCTAAGAAAGTATGGTTCAATCATTGGTCATTTGTCATCTGCAAAGATCAGCTGTGAAACCAAAAATGAGACATGTTTGTAAGATATCTGTTCTGTTACTTCATGTGATGTTTAAGGTTCTGAGGTTTGCCTAAGGAACTGTGTGCATCAGAACAGGCAAAAGTTTGCTTTCCTTTAAGGCCTTTTCAGGAACATCCCAGGAAAACTTTGCTATTCATGATGCTCAGGGATTTTTTTTTTTTATTGCAAGGGCAGTAGATATCAGTAAGAATTGAGGGACATACAGCTATCTTCCTCTTAAAATCTCAAAAATAAGCAAGGTTATTTGAGCATTTAGTTGACTTGAGATATAGGAAATTATTTTTACTCATCTTTCTAAAAAGGGTTTAATATAAAAATATGTTTGAAAATAGGGCTAGAGGTTGTTATGCTCATTTTGTGTTTATCTAGACAGCAAGCATTAGAGCTTTCAGTCTAAGAATCCCAACTAGGCTGTGGATGCCTTTGGGGTAATGCCATTTCATTCCCCTGGCTCAACATAACCTCTTGTATTTGAACTCCCAAGAACCACAACTTACACAAAAGAGAAGAAAAAGTTGTTCTGGGAAATCCATTTCAAAGGGGTGTCATTGCTAAGGCTCTTGTGGAGAGGGGATATGTCTTCCTGTTGCTTGTTGTGACCCTGGCTTACTTGCTGATGCCTTGCACCATTAATTTAGAATACTTTGGTTTTGGAAGCTCCATCAGTTCTTTTAGCAACTTGGGTATTTAAGTCTGATGCTTCAAGTTAGCCAAGTTGTCATTTTTTAGCAATATGGGTATGCACCTTTAAAAATCTCCATTTTAACAGACAACATCAAAGAAATGTGGTAATCAAAACCACAGCAGTACTGCGTAGGGGAAAAGCTGGCATGATAATGAGTAGAAAAGAGTTTTCCAAGAATTAAGGAGAAAATTGCCTGGACTGCAGAAACACAAGACGGGAAATGTTGCTTTCTTTTTGTTTTTTACACTCTTCAGTATAAAATCTGTAACCTAACAATTTCAGTTAAATAAAGTGACCCGTTGAAAAATATAAACATTTATTTAAAAGCAGTGAATTAGACTTGCAGAGCAGTTAACATTGCAAGGGGGTCTCTGGAGATGATGCATTCCACCTTTACTGCTGAAAAAAGAGAGTTAAATTAACATGAAACTTGAAGAGAAGAAATAACATTATTTTCTATCCAATGCATTTACTTCTGGCTGAAAATCTAGAAACAAAAAATGCAGACTCTTAACACTACCTTTAGTTCAAAGAACCTTTGCACAGTCAAAGGGAGCCCAAATGTGCATATCTTTACGGTATCCAAGCAAGTTGTGCAGTGGTTGGTAATTTTTCTTGTAAGATGTTAGGGAAAAAACCACGACAAAAGTGGTTTTGCCTCATATCCTTACCACTGCACTGAAGTGGTAAGGAAATAGGTGATTATTCAGCTATGTTTAACCCACGTTCAGTTTCCATAACAGTCTAATGCCACTTTCAATGTTGTGTATAACAGTGCAAGAAATTTATCAGATCTCTCCAGTAATGATGCAAAACAGCATGAGGCGACAGGACTATGGACTTCCTCAAAGTCAGTATCATTATTTCTAATTGTCCTTTATAGCAAAGGGAGAGATGCTGTTGTACTGACAATCTCTCTCCTAGCAGCTGTACCCTGCACTGGCTTCCTATGGATAAAATTCTTTGCTTCCCTCAAAGCAATTTTCATCCAAAACCAAGTTGTACACGTATTTAAGATAAAATCTTACAACTGAAGTGTTGCTTAGAATGTAGCTTAATGTATTATCTGAGGTAGTTCAGAAATACTAATAACACTTTCCAACTGGAAATCAGACCTTTGCTGGCCTCAGTTCTATTATCTGGAGTAGATCACTTGAATAAAATACATGTATGGAATTTTTTAATGAATATTTTGGCTAGAAGTTGAATATGGAGGGCATTATGCATATGTATTAAAATTCTGTGTATGCAAAACTGAGAAATAGGAATAGCAAGTTTGTTATGTGTGAACATTGCAGCATCCATTTCATTCAAATAAGCCTGTTTCATCAGCTCCATGCTGGCAAAATATTAGCATTTAAAATTCATTCATCTTGTGTGAGCTAGGATTAGATACCATTTTGTAGGGAGTTGGACTGGATTCAGATTCTGCAGTGCTTGGTGGGTTACACAGTGGATTCTGCTTTGGGTCTTCTGCTGCACCTGCCAATCAGCGCACCTTAATGTGAAAGATGTTACAGCCTTAGAGTGCTGCTTTATCTGGTGGTTCAGAGCCCCCTCTTGTAGCTTGGGGAAACCAGCAGAATTGGGAGCATCTTTGTTGTGAGCCTCAAGGAAACCACTTCAGGCTTTATCTTAGCACTAGGACATCCTGAACTTTCTAGTCCCTTAAAGTAGTAACATTTGCTGAGTTTCCTTAGGGGACCCTGCATAATTTGAAAGGAACCTTGAAGTTTACAATTTTCCTGTTGATACTGGTGAATAATCAAGTCCCAGCCAAACAGGCACTGCCTGGGTTTTTCTGTATATGAAGTCATATTTCTGAAAGCAAAATAAAGTATGTAAGATGTCCTGTCTTAACTGATGCCCAGGGCACGTGTTGGTCAGGCTGAAAGCTTGCCAGAAAGATATAGTGAGTTTAAAATTCATCAGAACTTCAAAGAATTCTAGGTTCTTATCAGATCAGGAAGGAGGGGAGTGAGTGAGACCCAGTATGTGCAGCATGTTCAGGTCATTCTGTGATGACATTTTTTTAATCCTCCTACTTGGTAAAAAGTCCAGGGGAATAGCTTGTAACTGAACATCTAATGGAATACAGGATCCAGTAGACTTTGATAGGTGTAATGGATCACTGCAGGAGTTCTCACTGCTGCTTTCAGTCACAGGCTATGAATGTGCCAGATACAGCTTGAGATTTGATTTGATTCATTACTCAGCCCTCTGACTGCACCCAAACACAGAACAGGCTAAAGTGGTATTCCTTGATGGAAAGGCCACCTGGAAGTTGTAGGAGGCAAGCAGGTAGAGCAGCTACAATCACAGACTCACAGAATGGTTTGGGTTAGAAGGGACCTTAAAGATCATCTAGAGCTACCCCTCCCTTCCCCTGCTGTGGGCAGGGACACCTCCCACTCAGGCCAGGTTCCTCAAAGCCTTGTGCAGCCTGGCCTTGAACACTCCCAGGGATGAGGCATCCACAAGATCTCAAGGAAGCCTGCTCCAGTGCTTTACCACTCACATAGTAAAGGAGTTCTTCCTAATGCACTAAGAAAGGCTTGAGTCTGCTGTTCCTTTTAACAGTTTGCTCATCCTTTCATCATTGCAAGCCTGACCCAGATACCTTTGTTGGAATTTCCTGTGTGACATTGTATACATTTGTTAGAGTCTTCAGAGCAGGAAGGAAGGCAAAAATTTTTTTACATCTGTTGGACAATAACATGAAGTCAGGAAAAACATATTTGCTCAACACAGTAAGTTCTCATATGTGTGCTCAGTCCAGGTGACAAATTTAAGAGCTAGGAGGGAATACAGTGACATGACAGCAGAATGTCCTGGCTGTGATTAGCAACAAATATTGGAACAAACAGGAAGAACAACAGAAAGCTGCTGGTGAAAAGCCTGCATAAAATGAAGAGAGCAGAGAGCACTTCTGTTCCACACTGTAGGCTGTAGTACATTTAGGAAACTGGTGAAAACCAGACAAGGGAGGAAAAGAAGGGAGTGAGAACACCAGTGGAACTCTAGACGGTGTATGTTTCCGCAGGTGGAACACAACAAAGCTTTATGGATATCAAATAGAACAGAAAATAGAACCAATTCACATTCCAGATGGCAGGAAAAAACTACACCCACACACACACCCCCCCATCATCCCCTCCCACCACCCAAACAAAGCAAAGAAACCCTCTCTGTACATCATGTGCTTAATGACTACCTGACAACATAGAGATATTTGTAACTGCAGGATCCATTGGAATAGAGAATGGTGATTTACCTTCTTGGGAAATTTCATTTTGTACCAGTCCGTCCCTCTCTGTAAACAGGAAACACCAAAGTCCCACCAAAGCAATGTTGCCTTTTGTTTTCAAGGATATCGAAAGGAACAAGAATAAAGCTCAGAACTGATCTAGAAAAAGAAACCCACTGGTTTGTTAATGCTAAGGATTAGCAGAGAGGAAGGAGTTTTCTTGAAGACCAATCATTTATTGTCTGTAGGATTATGATGAGGTACAGCCACTAAATGTGTATCTCAGAGTATGAGTCACCTATGTTATGATTTCCCTGAACATATTTTAAAAGATTATGTGAGATTCCATTCATGAAAAATGGGTAAGACCTGAAAGATGATACATGAGACACAGTTTTACAGTGCTAATCTTTAAGTATTTTTTTTTCTTACACTCTGCCTTTTGATATTGATATGAATAATACAAAAAGGCAATGCTCTGACAGGTATTTGAAAGTCCGCTTTTGACATGGCTTTAGAGTTGCTGATTATATTCAGATACCATGGGGAACTAATGCAGAGAATCTTTAATTCCAACAAGTGTTGCTGTTGACCAGCAAGCCTCACTGCAAAAATTTTAAATCCCAAGATTTTCCTGGTGGAAAATGGTGCATTAAGCAAATTTATGCCATCTAAGGATTTTACAGATTATTGTGTCTAAAGCTGTATATTAGAACCATCAAATATTTCATTAATGGAACATGATAATTGCTATCAGGACAAATTTTACATTTTTTAAAAACCCTCTCAATTTTTTAAATCTTTCAGCTTATTTGCAAGTACTGATGAATTTGCACAGTTGGGGGAGAAATCTTTTGAAGACATATTTTAGCTAAAACCAGAAAAAAATCTTTCAAAAAAAAGATTGAAATGCAAAATAAAATACTATATAGTCAGTAAAGCTGTATTTTTAAGGTTTCTTTGTCTCTAAGGGAAGAAAATTCTGAAGCAGAATGAAAATTCATACAATCAAGAGTTGTTCGGGGGAAAAAAGGTGAATCCATAAATTCTTTTTTTGAGAGGAAAATTATTATGATTGAGGAAATAAGATGACAGAAATTGTTAGTGAGGATGTTAAAGAAGATAGGATGTTCCAAAGTAGATTTGGAGGAATTATCGGCTGACTCACATGGTGTCTTTCAGCACAGTTTGATCTCCATAAAAATCCAGCAGGGAACACCCTGTTAGTTTTGACTCATTGCCACAAGGAAGTGGTCTTCTGATTTGGTGGTATTTTTATCCAGGTTGTCAGTATGGCTTGTTACTGCTTCCTTGTTACTGTAGCTGACACTCTCCATCATTATTATTTACTACCACCGTGTCAAAAAGCCCTTTTGTGCCTAGCGTGGTGCAGAGAAGATCCTGTCTGTCCTGGGAAGTTTGCAATTTGTATAGGAAAGAAGAGGAAAGAAATGCGTGATTTTAGGGTATGTAACTTAACCATCCTCAAGTGCTTGATGAATCACCCAAAGAAGCCTGTTTGCCCTCATTAAGCACAGAGGGATTCTGCAGTGATGAGCTCTTCCACAGGACCTGCACTGCAGGGAGTTAGGGGAGATGGATGTCCCCCAGGATGTCACAGAGATGAGCCCTGACAGGATGTCATCCCACACTGCTGCTCGCATCCCTAACAGCTTTACATAGATGTCATGTTTACATGGTTTAGGAGAAGACAGTTGCAGACAATGTCAGAGGATGGCTGTGGGGAGAGTAAAGATATAGCAAGTACTGTTGTGAAAATGGGAGGGTGTCAATACAGAGTGTCGAGGCTTTCTCTGAGTAAATCTGAGAACTGATGTGAGCTCTAAGCAGGCTCTATTGGACTTCTTGCACCAACCTTTGACCTCTGTTGTGCTGCAGAATACATTTATAACCACTGCAGTTTATACAGCATACATTTTATATACTGGGAGCTACTTTTTATGGGTGTTTTTTTGGTTGGTTTGGTTTTCTGGCAATCTGGGGTATTCTGGTTTTTGTTGGAGTTTTTTTATTTTAGGGGTTTATTAGTCTGTTTTTGTTTGCTTTTGTTGTTTGTTTTTGTTGTTTGTTTTTTTGTTTTTGGGGACTTGCTTAGTTTCTTTCCTTTGAAGGAAAGATCCGAGCATAAAGGTTCTGTGATACAATTAAAGAAAACCCTCACACAATAAAAGTAAAGGCTTATGTGTCTCAGGGTCCATATGGGATTGGTGACAGCTTCCTTTGGATCAGGTGAGGAAGCCTTGCTTATTTTGGCAAGTACAGGATCCTTCATGGCCTGACCTTTACCTAGCATGGTGCTGTGCTCCCAGACAGAGTGATCTGTGCCATCTCCAGCTGTTGCAAGCTGGGGTAGAATTGTTGCTGGTGATCCAACTCTGCAGCCTCTTCCTGAGTTTCAGATGACAACAGCAGTTACTCCATGCTACCAGGACTGTGAGAAGGAGCAGAATGGCACAAATACAGGCAAGAAGCACATTTCCCATATCCTTATCTGTCTTCAACATGTTTCACAGTGGACTTCTACTGAATGAGTTGTTGCTGTAGCAATACTGATGAACAGAATGAGGAAGAGCCTTTTAGGGAAGCAGCTGGCAGCAGCCTGGATTACACCTTCCACATGGAGGATAAGTTGGCTGATTGAAGCTGTCTGTCAAAGCCTGGCTAGAGGAGTTTGTTTCACCTGGCTTGTTCTACTACAAGTCAGTGTCATATTTTAATGTGAATTAGTTTTTAAAGCTGAAGGCTGGAAGGAATTTATTTCTTTTATATTTTCTGTACTGTATGTAGAGATAAAGAGAAGGCAGTATTAGGCACTGGTAGAATATGAAGGCTGGTATAGCCACGTAGCAACGGCTTATATGTTTACAGCACCTTTTAAACAAGAAGGTTCTAGAATGTACACTATACTTTGAATATAGAAATGTGTGTAATGAGTTATGATGCTATAATGGTTCTTGATAGAGACAAATAAGTTTATATTAGTTTCTATAACAGAATCAACTAATATATTCAACAGGTTTGTTAGTCCTTAAGGTCAAATTTTTCAAGAATCCTTTGTTATGTTGTGGAATACCGCTGTTTATAGTGAGGATTTTTCAGTAGGCTAGTGATGGCTGTATCCAGAGCTCTCTGAAAGACTAATGGTAAAATGGGGTTGATTCAGTTAATTTTTGATCACAAAACACCCCCTTGGTCCTGAGAGTAATAGCTGTAATAAGCAGTCCTTGTTTTGTCTGTCAATTGTGGCATGTCTGTCAGTGCAACAAGACTTGCAAGCTCTTTACCAAATTAATACTGCTAGTAGGTAATTTGATGAGCCACAGCCCATATTTGGGGTTTGATAATCTATTCGTTGAAGAAAGTTCTTGACTTCAGGGAGATTGGAAACCTGCTCTCTAATATTAATTGTTTTGGAGCACTTGAGAAATGCTGGCCAAGGAATGTTTATACCACTCTTGCATCGTGTAATCTTGCTTGTGCAGCCTAGTCACTCTACTGTATATTTGTTTCACTTTACTCATGATTCAAAGAATAGACAGAAACGAATTGGAGTTCTATTGTTATTTGTGTTTCTTAAATAGGCACTCAGTGGAAATGGGGAAAATTGCTTGCGTGGTGGATGCCAACTGAGATTTTTGCTAAAACAGATACACAGTGAACTGATATTATACTAAGAGGGTCATGGTGGTTCAATCTGGAAGTAGGCTTGGGTAATTTGTCTAAATCTAGACTCAGCTAAATTTTGCACGGCTCTCCTGATTTACTGCTTTACTTAAGAGTGGCTGTGGGTTGTATTTTTTGTAAGGGAAATAAAATAAAAGAATGGGATATGGAGAATAGAAAAAAAATATTAAGTTCTTTTCTAAATAAAGTTTTTGCATTTTTTCACACTTTCACTAGAATATTTTAGAAAAACCTCTCCATAAAAGATGAAAAGGAAGGCATTCAGCATCCTGTTGCTCAAGAGAGCATAGTCAAAAAATAAATCACTGCTATTGCCATGAAAGTTTCTAAAATCTTGTTTAGTTTTAGACTGTCACAATGATGCTTTGTGTGAAATGCACTTAAGGTTATGAAGGAAAGCCTTTATGTGTGAGAAGCCAATAGAGTCAAATCTTGGTCTGATGCCCAGAATCATTAATAGAAATTAAAATGATAGTAATTGAGTCCTCAGTCTTCCTTTCAACCAATAACAGAGATTTGGGGTAATTAATTGTTTTAACCGGACACAAAAATATAAGTATGGAAGACTCTTACCTATGGAATCTACATATTATGGAACAAGATCTGTCTTGTTTCACTCTTTTTTTTTAAGGATTTTGTTGTTAGGCAATATTGATGAAATCAGATGCATAATTTCAAAGTTGGAGCTTTCACATTTCTGCCTTAGCTGTTGTGGTGTTATATAACTTAGACATATGTGACAAGTAACAGCATTGAGTTGCTCCATCCTCTCTACTCTGCACTGGCGCTGCCTCACCTGCAGTGCTGTGTCCAGGTCTGGACTTCTCAGCAGAAGAGCTGTGGACATACTGCAGAGAGCACGACACAGGGCCACAAAGGTTATTAAGGAACTGCAGCATCTGTCCCATGAGGAAAGGCTGAGACGTCTGGGATCCTTCAGCCTGGAGAAGAGAAGGCTCAGGCCAGTCTCATTGCATATAAATACCTGAAGGGAAGGTGCAAAGAGGAGTGAGAGGTTTTCAGGGGTGCCCAGTGACAGGACAGAGTGCAGACTGAAACAGGAGATTTTTGTCTGAGCATCAGGAAACCCTTTGCTGTGACTGAGCACTGGCACAGGCTGTCCAGAGAGGGTGTGGAGGTTTCGTGCTTGGCAATACTCAGAAGCATTCTGGACATGGTCCTGCACAGTCAGCTTTAGTTGGCCCTGCTTGAGCGCAGTGCTGGAACAGATGACCTCCAGAGGTCTCTGGCAGCCTCAGCCAGCCTGTGATTTGCATTGTTTGCATAAGCCTCTCTAGAAAGCTCTAACAGATGACATTTGGTAAATAAAAGCCAGATACAGCTGTGGGTTTCCTGCACAAGTTTCAAGCCTAGGGTTAGTTCTTATAAAGCTTTTGATTTTCATACACATGGTGTAATTATTCCTAATTTTTGATCACTACAGTTGGATAAAAGATACAGGAAATGCACAAAATACTGCGATTCTCAAGACCAGTAAGGATAAGCCAACCAACCAAATAAAAATACTTGTACTATCTGTCACAAAAGGCAGAATAATACAGAAGAAATTTATGTAAATGAAATTTTGGGATAGGCGTAAGAATTATTCAGACACCAAAGGACTTGATAATAGACCAACATAAACAGAAGCATCTGTCTTTCTGAAGTGCTGGCTGATTAAGAAAATTACTGCATGTGTTTAACTAAGCTTTTCTACTAACCTTAGGTTAGTGGTGAGGATTAGAGGCTTTGTATTTTTTTGATGGAGAATTTCTCATTTCATCTTTGTGGAAAGGCACCTAAACAACCTTTCCATTTACCATGTTGGGCTTGAATATTATTTGTAGGTCTGGAAGCTGAAATGTGTCAGTAGCTGTAACTAAAGGGGCAAAGGGATAGAACGAAAACCGTAGGAGGGCTTCTTTGCCTCCTGCTGATCCACCTGCGTAGAAGAGATTCTCTAAGCACCTAAATCATTGGAGTTTAGTGTCAATTGGCATCACTGAAGCAGCTATTGCATTGTGCAGAGGGGATTTTTTTTTTTTTTTCCAGAAGACAAACTCCTTTTCTGCAGCTCCCACAGTTTTCTAGAGGAAATACAGGTGTTTGGCAGCTCCTCTGAATGAAGTCACTGGATTCTTGCAAGCTTTACACAAACACAAAAAGGCATAATCTTGTCAACATTTTTAGAAGAAAGGATGTGCTGGGTTTGGCTAGGGCAGAGTTAATTTCTTCACAGTAGCTGGTATGGAACTCAGTTTGGGATTTGGTGTGGATAATACAGAGATGTTTTT
>WAAE01034963.1:0-24503 GCA_013400495.1 Nicator chloris | reverse complement strand
AGAAGAAATTAAGCTTTACTAATATTTAGTATACAAATTTATACGCTGGTGTATTTAGCCAATCCATGTGTCAGATAGTCACAGAGGGTTCCTGAAATGTCCTGAGGGAAGAGGGGCTACTTCCCAACACTGGGGAATTGAGAGTGGCATCCTCACTCATTCATTCACTTTCAGCTTCTTCCATGTATTACTGTTTACATGTGTCCAGTTAAGTGGATTTGAGGATTATATTATCTAATTTTCACTAAACTACAGAATGGATAAGGGGCTTAAAAAGATTCCTGCAGAGCAAGTGCAGATTGAAGATAATACTGATAATGCCAATAGAAGTGAACAGGAAGAAAATGACAGAGCTGACGTTTCTCCTTCTGCTAGTACAAGCTCTTCATCAGTCACATTGTAGATAATAACTATGGTGAGCCAAGCAGATCTGACAAGAAGTGAAGCAAAATCCCCCCCAAATTATCAAGACCATTTGAAATGTAGATTTATAACTACTGTTGCTAATACTAAACCTTGCTCTAAAGGTATATTGTGCCTTGAGATGTTTGCTACTGGCAGTAAATGAAGGCATTGAGATTAGAAAGACATTTAAAATTTAAGCATCCAGAACATGAAAACAAGCTTCAAGTGATGTAGAAAGTCATGTGATAGTCTCTCTAGTACTTTACATAGCTAAACATAATGATAAATATTTAAAAGAAAATTCTGAATTTCCTTACTTAATAGGAAAATACAAAAAGGCCCATATTACTGAGACAACACTTGTTCTTCTTGCTCCAATGAAAAGGGCTGAAATGATGCATGGAAAACAGTAGGGTGACAAAGTCATTGTCAGCAAATACTGTTGTAAGATTCACAGAAGAGTTGAAGAGTTGCTGAAGAGTTGAAGAAACAGATATTAAAAAAAATCATGCAGTGTAGGATGTTGGGAGCAGCTGAAAGTGCAGATATTTCTAATGTGTCTCAGGTACTTTTTGGGTTCCATTTCAATAATGAGACAGATAAAGCAGTACTTCTTTGTGATCTGTTGAAGGAAATATGTACTGCAGAAGGTACATTCTCAGCAGTAATAACAAGAGTCATGTTTTATGGAAAAAACGTGTAAGTGTATCCACTAATGGAGCAGCTGGTACAAAAAAAGTGTGTTCCAGAGGGTTGCAGAGCTAGGATCATGTGTGAAATTCCTTTGCTGTGTCAGTCATAGGCAAGCTCTTGCAGCAAAGAAGCAGGAGCTGAGCTGAAGTCCGGCAAGGTGCTACTGATGTGGTTAATCTTATATAAAAAGACCTTATAAAGCTGAAACTTAATCTGTTAGAATCTATTATATAGCAGTTTGGAGAAATGATTGAAAACTAAGACACGCACCACATAAGATATTCTCGCTTCCTCCATTTCTCCTCTCCTTTAGGACTGTACTTAAGAGTATCACATCATCTGGTAACAACAGGGAATCAGGGCAGGGAGAGAAAGAGGGAGGACTCCTGTCCTCCTTTCTCTAATATACATTTTTAGACCCAAATATCAGTAGTAGCTGATACTTCCCTTACTTTGATGTGCTCATGTAATGTGGAGGAAAATATGGTTCCATGTCAATGGATTGTTATTTAAACATTTATTCACACAAATCCGTAGTGAATGGTCAGTTTCCTAAATACTCTAATAACACCTGCACTCCTAGATAATATTCACCAATTTTTTCCTGGGATTGAAATAAATAAATAGATGGAAATTTAAAGAATTATTCAGATTGCAGGATCCACAAATGTCAATTCAAACGTGCCTGCAGAGCTTTAGCAGAAATGTGATGTAAAGACAGAGAACATAATTTAAACAAAATTAATGTCTTTCTCCTAACTCCCAGTCTAGTACAGCTTCTTCTTGCCAGGGCAGAGTTTGCTTGTATTGACTATGGGACTATTCCCTGTAATTCTAAGTCTCGTTCTTGTTTAAAGGAGGGAGATTAATTTTACTGGCAATTAATGTTACAGTTTGATTTTATGTTCGTTAATGCTGTGGCATTATCCTTCAGACCGATTCAAAACACACAACAAATGGCATGGAATTTATTCAAAACTCATAAATGGATGGAAGTTATTTTGAGGGAGATTATTCAATTCCATTGAAGTCAAATGTGTAACCTGTAATGATGGTACATGTATGCTCTCCTTCCTAAGAGGGATAAAACAAAGCGTTGTATATGCTTGTGAAGGTATCAAACATTTTTTCATACCAGATTGTTGCTAGGTCTTGTGGGGATATAGAAGTCTGATTCCAGCTGTGCTTTGAGTTCCAGACACAATCCACAAGGTTAAAAAGAAAAAGGCAGCAACAGCAAAAATAATTAGGACATATGGTCAAGGAGATGACCACCAGTCCATACAAACAGACAAAATTTTTCCACTTGAAGCTGCCAACAAGTGGCCCAACACAGATTGACACTGATTCCTTAATCTTCAGCACAAAGCACTTCAAGTAACTCTCACCTGGAATTCTTACCTAGAAGATTTTGTCTTCTGGTTTCCATACTGAATTAAGGACTTCCTCTCAGACAGTACTGATAGACTACTTACATTTTTGTGTGATTTTCCAGTCATGGATAAAATTGGCTTTACTTTCTTAAACCAAACAGCTTGTATTAATGTGATTCTGAAGGATTCTGCAGGAAAAGAGAATGTGGAGCCAATGAAATTAAAAGATGCCACCGTGTTTTTTTAACTTTTATTTACATTTAAATAATAATGATATACATAATTTACAATTTTTACATTGCTGTAAGAATGAGTGCAACCCCAAAAAGGCTGCTTAAGACAATCTGCCAAGATGCAGCACAAAGTCTATTCAGAATCCCCTTGGGAATAATACAAAATAATGTGCAGAACTTATTGAGAAAGGACTTGATATGACACATACAAAAATTATTTTGATTTAAGAAGTTTCAGGAAAAGAGACTGCAAGGAAGAAATCTCAGAACACAGAAGTCTGTCAAAGAAGAGAAAGAGCAATTAACAAAGGCATTAAAGGGTTCAAAAAGATATGTACAAGAGTCGAGGGAAAATCTCTTTTCTAGAAAGACTTTTCACAGGTAGTACAGCTTCAGCCAGCAATTGAAATCTCAGTGGAGGAAGTATGTGAATCAAACTGAGACACTCAAGTACAGTAAATTATCACCACCATATGGTGTCCTTCTGAGGATTCTGAAGTAAATAAAGTGTGAAATAACAGTCATACACCATTGCAGGAAATGTTGTTGCAAGGTTTTCTTCAATTTTAAAAAAGATTTTAATATTGTTACTATATTTTCTTTAATCTTGGAGAACCAAGAATTGCCAAATTCCAAAATGAAGTTTAATCATCTAGTTGTCCTAGAAAATAGGATGAAAGTGCTCTAATAGCAACAGCACTTTTTCTTACTTTACCTGAATTTAACTTTGATCAAAAAGTGAATTTAATTCACTTAGCACATGTGAATTGATTACATTAACTGGAATGGGTTAACTGAGCTGTTAACTACCTTGTTTTCCAAAGAAGAATGTGATTATCAATTCTATCAATTTTTGTTTGTTTTTTTTTTTAACAGAGGTGATTGCTCTCCAAAGCCTTTAGCAGAGGACAGTCATGTCTCTCATGATGAATTTGGAAAATCACTGATCTAATAGATAATAGTGCCATTATCACTTTTTAGGGGAAAGAGGTGGAAGGCAGAGAGATTAGAAGGAGAAATAGTAGTTTAGTCTGTGACTTTCTTCTCCCCAAGTGATACGAACTACTGTAGCTCCCCTTATGCCAGAGAGTGTCATTTAAACATCCACTATTTTTTTTGTTGCAGACTTTTAGCAACATTCTGTCGCACTCCCTGAAGCAGCCTTGAACCTCAGCTTGCTGCTGCACATAAGAGACAGGGTCAACTTTGTATGCTTCCTAGAAATCACAGATAGCTACTGTGTCAAGTACATGGCACCTTCTCAAAATGCTTTTAAGTAGTTGAAATTGTATGCCTTGTCTTTTCTCAGTTTTGAATTTTCGAGCTTTGCTTTTAGGTTTATCCTTTGTTTCTGAGTTCATGGGTAATATAAATGCAACTAAATTTTAGATACCATTAATTTTGAATGTGATTCACTTTGTATGCATTTCTGACATTTTCCAGGATCACCCCTTTTTTTTTTTTGTTTGTTTTTGTTTTGTTTTGTTTGGAAACAGAACAGTAAAGTCAAGACAATTCTTCAGGAAGCATTTACTGATGGGTAGGCTCAAGCAAGGTTTCCTACAACAATTAAGACCACAGCCACCTTACAGCTCCTGCAAGACTGCTGCTTCCTCCTACAGGAAGTGTGTAATCACTTTGTCGGAAGTTTACTGCACTGAATAATAAATTTCCCCAACAGAAAAGTTGTCTTTGGCCATTTGAAGCTTCTTGCAGCATCAAATGACAATGAAATCGAACTTATCAAGTATTTTTATCTGAATGTTTAGCTCACTCTACAAAGTCATGTAAGATATGTAGATCTGAATGTGGTAACAAGTTAAGAGATTTGGGCATTAGGTGAGTTTTACAGATGAAATTTACAGAAGTTCTATCTGGAAATAAAAGTATGATTGGTATTTGGGGATGATCTTTTCCCCCAAGTTATGTAGCCTTTCCACTAGCCAGTGAGATAGTATGTCTATCTTTTTGAAATACGGAGTACTTCCAGGAGATCCAAAGGGAAGGATGCTGTTCCCATTGTGAAGACTGCCATAACTAAGATTGTGAATTTCAGCCTTCTTGTGGCTTGTGGGCTTGAAAGCATGGAAAAAAGAGATTTTTCCTGTAACAATGACAGTATCTTCGTTGTTCAAGGTTTCATAACTCCTCAGTTTGTCCAGTACAAGTGGGTGAGCGCAGACTCTTGATGCCAACTATTACAACCAGATTCACAGTCCTTCTTTGGATCTGCATTGCTGATGATTTTCTGCATCCCACAGACAGAGAGAATGAAAAAAAAAAAAAATTCAAAAACCTTGTGCTTCACACACATTTGTGAAACTATTTTTGTATTCTGCATTAAAAATAAATATAAATTATGAATAAAGCCAATATGGTGTCTTCACAGAGAGCAGGTGCTGAAGCATTCTGACCATTTTGACAGAACAATCAGATCAGCAGTACTTGCACATGCAGAAGGTGGCCATTTGGGTTTCTAAACCCATTGTTTCCTCAAATAATAATCCCAGTGACCACAGGAATGATATTAATGACCATCTGAGACAGCAAAAAAGAAAAAAAAGTGAGGAATTGTTTCCACTTCAAAGACTCTGAAAAGCTGTTTTTGAAAACAAAACAGTAGTATGAAATTTCAATACATAAAACTAAGAAATGCACTAGTACTTTAATGACATGTATCTTCAGTTTATCACTTTCTGACTTTAGTTTCCAAATGGATTAAAGTTGCAGTCCTCAGTACAATGTGCTACAAAATTTCAGTCTTAAGAAAACTGAAAAGGATGGCTCAATTTAATATACATGTGCAAGTGAAAAAAGTTCTTTGAATATAAATTATACACAGTGGAATATTTATTTTTAAAATCTCTTTATTGCTTGTCTCTGCCCAGTAATATCCCTCCAATATTAACATCCAGTTCAGTTCTCTAATGTAGCAGAACCTCTCTGAGTCAGAAGAGAGAGAAGGTAACTTCTCATGTATTTTTCCAGAAAGAAGGAACGTGGGGCTGAATCACAGTTCATATAGTAAAATTTTCTTGTATATTTATAATAGCATTATCATTGTAATGTGATGACCTTGGATCCCCGAAATGGTGTCTGTTTTCTGCTTTTCATCTGAAAGAGGAAATAGAGGCATATGATGTTTAAATTGCAGAGTTTTTTTACAAAGTTTAAACATCTAAACAAAGATGTTTGGAGCAGTGGAAAATAAGTTAATGAAAAACTTTATTAAACTGTTCTCAAATTTTAAGCAAACCTATTCCTGTACTCCTAAAAAGCCTAAAGCCCAAATACCCCCGTGTGTTGCCAGGAGGACAAGTATTCCCATAGTTCAGACATAGAGCAGAATTAAATCTGAGTTTAATGTTGCTGACCTTTCCACATTTAGGAAGTCTGAGGAATATGGATTGCTATTTTGGAGGCCTCTTGAAATAATGTAATAATTCCTTGTGATCTCTATCCTCACAGGTTCTATAATCTCCCTTTCATCAAAATGTCATCCAGTTTTTATATTAGGTAAATGTTTCTTCCTTTTTTAGTTTCCCACTGAGGCTTGTATTCATAATTTTCTGTTGACAACAAGACTTACTCCCGGATGCAGAGGTTTTCATAAATGTTGGCATAGCCCCCTGGGTCTGATGCAATTAAACCATTAGTGAGGAGCTGTAGCTTTGGTACAGTGACTGAGTCCACGGCCAAAAATCCCAATATATAAGGACTTTGAAGTTCTTCTCAAACCCATGGTTTGAACAAACCTTCTCTAGCAGTCAAGAAGTGGAGTAAAACTCTCTGTGTTCTCCCTCAGCCATTGGGTGGGCAGGTTGAGAAGGGATGCAGGAAGGCAGCTCACTCCTCTGACCTTGCCCGGAGAGCCTTTTATTAAGGTAGGGGATCTTTGGGGCTTCAAAGTTGCGGTGGATGGCAGTGCTACTGGAACACCATTTTGAGACAGGGTTAATTTTGAGACCAGGGATCCAGCTAGAGTTCAGCTGTCTGTATCTGAGAGTCATCTGAGCTCCATTTATAGTTAATGGAGAAAGGAGAGAGGTTCTTCCACGGTGCAATTCATCTCACCTGCTTTAGACATCTATTTATTGATGAGATGACTCATTCCTTAGAGATGCTCATTCATCTTAACTTTGGCAATATACATGTAACACCCTTCCTACTTAGTGTTGGAATAAAAAAATATTTTATCCATCATGGATTAAGAGACTTCAAATGTCTAAATGGTAGGTTGCTTTCATTCTGCCTAATCAAGGAGGATTTTACATAAAGGTGCTCCCTTATGTAATTATAAATCAAAGCTCTTTTAGCACTGATAACATTTTCTTAAGCAATATTTAATTATCATTCATGTTTGTTTGAATTATCCCTCTCAATTAATTCTGTTCAGAATTGATTTAGTAAATGGGCTCTTCCTGGGTGTAATAAATGTGTTTGAAATGTGTATTTATGTAAGAATTATTAACTATTATACATTGTCCACCTATAATAATATAGTCAGATCTTAAGTCCCTCATTTTTGGTTCAGTAGTTGAACGGACTTTACTACATGTGGACTATTACAGGAGTGGATTTGAGGGTGGTCGTACAGTGCGTCCTTCAAAAGAAATTAATTACCTTTTTCTAAGCTGGGATTTATTCTTTATTTCTGTGGTTCCATGAGACTTTCCATCTTGTTCTATTCTTATTTCCTATGCTAGACTAAATTCACCACTGTAAAGCTGCCTTACTGTGTATTCTAGGGGGTTTTAATTTAATTATTTCTAAAATTCCTTTAAATATTCTTTTCTCTAAACTCATATTTAAACCCTGTGAAATTTAATTTCCCAGAAATAGATGCAGGTGTATTCTATATTTTTCATTTGATACTCTGAGCTTCACACATAATAATACAGAGCACCTTTACTTGTCTGCCTCCACATGTACTCCAAGATAAAATATTGGGTATTTCAGCACTCCCAGTTATTTGAGTGCTTGCACCAACTTCAGTAGTCCTATTGCATTCCCTTGCTGTAATAAACAAGCATTTCTAAATTCTCACTTAATTACTTGCACTTCTGGCATTGCTTTATGAATTATTAAATAATCTATTCTCAATATGTCCCTATTTACTTTCATAATACCTGACATGAAAACTACTGTTGTATAATATTACAACCTCCAGACCCTTTAAATTTGTTCTGCTTTCTCTACGAGTCACGTCTGATAAACTTTAGAAGGATGGTTTGTCCTATTTCCCCGGAAGCCATCAGAAATCACATTATCCTCAGTTTTGTAGACGTTATCTCACAGTAAAGGAACCAGAAGTTTATTTTTTGTATATTTTTTCAGCTTTGTTCATTGGTGCTCCTTAACTCCTCATGTGAACAGATCTTATTTCTTATAGAAATAAGAATCTTTACTTATCTTTACTTTCAATCCTTGCTTACTATCTTAGAGATCCTTTCTGGCTTGGCCATGCATTATGTATTTTTTTCCTGTAAGAAATGTGCCATCCCTTTCCTCTCTCTGCTGTGCTACTGAGTTGTGTTTATACTTGTTTTAGTGTCCAGTCTTAGTGAAGAGAGGTTTTTTTCTTCCAGACTGCTCAAAGTTCTGCTGAACATTATGTGCATGTTCTTAACATGCCTGTAGATTAAATGGAACTTAACCTTTTCATACTTTGTTATAGTGCAGATCCCTGGGGTTTTTTCCTAGCTAAATTTTTATTTCACTCACTGTAATATGCTGGTTTCTTCAAATACCTCATAGCAACTGAGCCACCTCTTGATAAGATGAATTGATCATGAATTCATCTTACCAAGATGAATTAATAATTCATCTTGATAAGATGAATTGATTTTATCTCTATTGGAGAGAAATCACCTTCTAACTTGACTTATTTGTAGGTCACCCTAAAGGCCCCTAAGTAACTTCTCCCCTACCACAAGAACCTTGCCTGCCTATCAGTTCTTTTTACACACAACTGGTAGGTTTAACATCACAGTTCCTGATTATATTTAACTTCTGTGATTAAAAACACAAGAAAGGTAAAGTAAGAAAATTTCTTTCTTCCTTTAGAGAATTTGGGAGGAAATTAGAGCATATTGTAGGTGACTTCATAAAGGTTTATTTTTAAATATATATAGATATATAGATTTTATGTGAAACCATACTTACCATACTGCCATTCCAGGCAGTAAGGAGGATAATTAACATTTTCAACTGGAATATGTAGTTATAATACCAATACAACAAAAATACCACTAGCAGGTTATTATTACTCTAGTCTGAAAGATTCAGTCTGAAATATATGGGTATTTCTTGTAGGGGAGACTAATATTGATTGCATTATTTTTCTGGTTAGACCCAGCTACTAACATCCTACTTCAATGAAAAAAGTAATATTTTTTAATGAAAGCCCATACAGTGGCAGTTTACCCAAGTAAAAATCCAATATTCTGGGGTTCCTTCTTCCCTTCCTGTCACCATGAAAACCATGAACATGGTACTTTTAAAAAATATCTGATTTATTTGGAACAGAAAAGGAAATCCAGTGCAGTTCTGATTTCATTTCTCCTTCACACAATCAAACATATTTGGTTTTTTTAGTCTTCCTCTAAATGAAACTCTTTTCTATTAGCCAAAATAATATTTTACTGTTTCCTCTTGATGTATCTTTGCTTCATCTTTTATTTTTGCATTGTCTCTGCTTCAAATAAGGTTCTACCACCTGTTTCATTTTTGTAGTCCCAAATGATGTATATATCCATGAAAGTGTATCTCTGCAGTTTGTATTTCTTGGATGTAAGTTTTCATTTAATGCTTCTAAGCCTCTAAATGTGAGTAATGTGTTCCATTGGAATGGAAATAGGGATAATTATGTTTGCTTGTAACACATCATATATGGTGAGACCTCTGTCTTTACTAATCCCAAAAATTGTAATCTGTCCTATGCAATTACTCACAATTTACATTTTGCCCATGTAATGAGGAAATTTTTTCTTATCGTTCAAGCACTTGTTTTGTACACATATATAAATATATTTATCTGGCTGTACTGAAACTCCTAAGGTATAACATTTTAAAGTGCACTGTATATTCTGGACAACAGGAAATCTTAGTAGAATATCTGACTGTGTAATCCATCTGGTCTGACCAGTTCTCATTTGTTAGGCATCTCTTATCATCAACATCTGGTGGGATTAGACTGCCCTGAACGATAAGGATTTAGCTTGCTGTACTTACATGCAGCTTTAGGAACCAAAAGGTCAGCGGAAATATCTGTTAAAAGCAAAGTAGTATGATTAATCTAAAAATTATTAAATTCATTTTGTAACTGGCAGAGTTAGGATTAACTGAGTGAACTGTGCCTTTAAACATGTAATTTGAAACCTAGTTTGAAATGTTGGTCAGTGGAGACCTCTAAATCCAAACTACCATCACTAGATTGACAGTTCATTAGGAATTTCACCTTTCTTTACTGTTTTCCTTGGAAAAAACAGATACAATTGTCTTGCAAAAAAATGAAATACTGTGGTCAAATGGATGCTGACTATTTACTACAGGTCACAGGTTGCTTGTGCTCATAATCTCACTGAAGTGAGCAACCTCATCTCACCTAAAATAAAATCACTCCGTGTGCAAATTTTGTACCCTTGTGAGGGACAGGGTCATATATATATTGTATGCGGAGAACCATCATACAGAGTTCATGTAGGAAGTAAAAAACAACCCAAATTCAGTGTCGGGGCTCTGAGAGCACCAAAAGCCCTTTCTGTCTCTGAGTAGCCCCCCAGGGCTGCACCACCCCCTCTTTCCCTGTCCCTGACCCCATTTCAGCTCAACTCAGTGCCATCAGTCCATGCCCTCGTGATGCTGTGGGGTGCTGGTTTCTCATTCTCTCCATCACAGCCCTGCCTGGCAGGGACCCTGTAGGCATGTCCCCAGTCCTGTCATTTTGGTATGGACCTGCCCAGCAATCATGGCTTCTGTCTGACCCTGGTTATTTTTGCAGACCTGATCCTGTTCCAGACTTGTGGATGGACTTCCCAGCTTTACACTGAGCCTGCCTTATTACCATGAGCTTGAGTGGAGGTGTCACCTTGTGGCTGAAACTGGCTGTTCTCTCCAAGCCTGTCCTGCTCCCCTTGCTGGGCTGCTGGCTGGTGAGGTCCCTGTGCTGAGGGCTGTGCACTTGTGCACATCTTCCTTAGGGAGCCAGACCATGCTGCTCCCCAACATTTTCTTCCTTTTCTTAAAGCTACATGCATTCTTTCTGGTACAGACCACAAGGATGTTGCAATTTTATCTCCTCTAGACTCACCATTTTTTACAGCCCACTTATTTCTTCTATCTAGTCTCTCAATTTGCTAGAGATTAAAGTAATTAAAATTTCTTCCTTTGCAATGCAAGTTCTTTATTCCTCAAAATCCCTGTGTTTCTTCTTTCACAGGTGCAGGGTGAGGGACTTTGTTGTTCACCTCTCAAACATCACTAAATTTGATACAAGAGCTATGAGGTAGGCAAGTATTGCTGCCATCCACTTCACAAGAAAAATGTACAGCCTGACTGGGTAGCAAACTTTAAAACCTCATTTCAGTCATAGGAGCTGAATCAAAGAGCAGCTCTGGCAGAATGAGAGAGAAAAATCAGTTCTCTTTCATCCCATCTTCTCTTTTGCCTAAGCAAAAGGGCCATCCTTTTCTTCCTGCAAAAGCATCCCTTACAAACCCTTCATTTTTTGGAACTTGCTCCTGAGTAAACATATTTGCACCCCAGTAATTTTTGCAGTCAACCACACAGAATAAATATGTAGTATGGTGAAATACTGATCTAATCCAGTTTGGTAGGCAGAACAGTGCAAAGGTGTCCTTCACTGGTTTGTGAAAATTTTCAGGTTTATTTATGATCAGGGCTGGTAGTTCCTGTTTTGGGAAAATGAAATATTCCTGTCTTTAAAGTAGGTAAAGTTGATATAAACAGACATAGAGCTACAGCCTTCATTAAATTCTTAACAAGGGTCTAAAACCCCGTGGAATTACATTGCTTTTGTGTTATAGTTGGTGCAAAATTTCCTCAGCAGCTGTGGATCCCCATAAAAACTTAAGTTTTGTTACCACTTTCTACAGCAGTTTCAGAAAGTTAAAATGATCCTATTTACACAACAAAAACCAGAAGCTCAGCAGTTTATGGTTCTCTTTACTTGGGGCTGGTGGAATGAAACGATTGGTGCTGAGCTCTAAAACTGCTTGTACTAAAACTGCTGGTGATACGCTTTCCAGGACTGCAAGCATCTGCTAAAACAAAACATGCAGCATTTTGTATTCCCAGTTTCACAGATTTCATCCAAAATAGGAATGTTTGCGTCAGGATTGGCAGCTCTAGAACTGGAGGTGAGGCTTTGCAAATTCCGACTTTAGAACTAAATCCAAATCAGAAGATTCTGTAGTTAAATTTGTCTGAAAGAAGTGAAGAACCTCTGTAGAGATATAACACCAAGTTTCCGTTCCATGATATATTTAGAGTATTTATAAAGGAAGAAAAGAACCTGAGGTTGGTGGGGAAAAAATTATGGAAATAGGAAGCAAAAATTGGAAAATATAGTAAAAAATGCTCCCAGATCAGGGACACTGGATGGCGTGTCAGACATAGGGCAGAGCATTCAAAGGGAAACATTATCTTTTAGAAAAACCATGTGAATTCTTACAAAGCTGCTAATATCTTATTGGGATAATGGGAAAGAAATGCTTTTCTTTTGGCAAAATCTCCACAACAGATGCATCTGGAAAACAGCAAATATCTGCTTGCAGCAGTAAAGGGAAAAGGTTTTCAACTTCTTTGGCACAAAATCTAGTAACGTGTGTCTTTTGGGAGATTAATCAGTAGATAAATGAAAAGTCTGGGAGCTCTGAAAGCCACAGATACTTTGCTTCTAGCAGATGAGCCAGGGGAGATGTCAAAGAAATTTCTCAGTGGTTGAATTTAAATAAACGCTGCTCAGAAAAAAAACCCAAACATACACAATTTAATTCCTCAAGTGCAATGTTCTGAAGGGATGGAATCCCAACAAGTCAGTAGATAGTCTGAAGTATAATTTTTATAATCATCAGCCTTGTGCCCACCACTGAAGCCTGTCCATAAGTATTAATTATAATTAATAAGTGTTTTTTGTCATTGTTCTTATGTTAATAATGGTCTAATTTGGTTAGACAGTCAAGAGTCTAGTCAAAGACTGACTTGGTATTTGGTAAATCAGCTATTTTCTACTCAGTTTAGCTGGGTAATGTTGATCTAGTCTTTCTTTGGTTAAAAGACTGACTAGAATTGGTCAGAAAATATCAAAAAAGTAAATCTGAAACTAAAAAATTCTTGTCATACAGAAAAAGTAGGACAGTATTGGATAG
The DNA here is from genome assembly GCA_013400495.1 of Nicator chloris. Lineage (NCBI taxonomy): Eukaryota > Metazoa > Chordata > Aves > Passeriformes > Pycnonotidae > Nicator > Nicator chloris. The sequence continues at coordinate 11,408 of WAAE01034963.1, read as the reverse complement.
AAGCATATGGCAAGTTGTATTCCTTTGGAAAGTACATTGATGTTAAGTAAGGAAAATGTTACTTTTTGTCAGTAGCAAATGATTGTTCTAGTGTTCTCTTACACTAGGTAGAAGGATTTTGGACATTGGCTCAACTATGATCAAGAGAGGTTTGCTTTCTTTTGTTATCATTCATGGTTTGTTTGAAAAAAACCAACAATTTTTCTTTGTATCGAGAAAGACCTCTGCTGTAAGGATCAGATTAAGGCATTGCTGGAGCTAAAATAACAATAATTCAGTTTGACTAGTATAGAAGCAAAAAAAGATGTAACTACTGATCACTTTTTGTGAACACATTTTCACAGAATGAATTTGAAACTGGTAACCTCACAGAAAGATAAAGGTTGTAACTCAAATTGTGGCAAGCTGACCCTTCTGACTTGCTTCTCTGAGATAAAACAATTTTTAATAAAAAGTTACTTATATGTCCGTTTGTTTTAATCATTGTTAATGATTAAAAAGGTTATAAAGTAAAAATGTGTCTTAGTAATTTTACAGCATGACTAAAGGGGATAAGATGACATAGAGGCCATGAAACAAGTAATTAAGGCAGCTGGTGTAGTGATGATTGTCAGGAAATGACCCCTGTCATCAGAAAGTATCTGCATATGACACACAGGTTTCTAAATTCTCCTGTTTAATATCACGTGTCTTCCATCCTCTGTTTTCTGTGTTTGCGTGTGGGATACCTGCTCTACAATGATTTGCTTCTCCTATTTCTGTTATTACAAACAAATTAAATAGACAATCACTGCAATTGGTGTGATCATAATTCTATTAACTTAAAATTGGTGTGCCACTCTCTTCATTTCGTTCTGTAATCATGTTGCAAAAATTATTTTTGCTTATCTATTAGGAATAATAATATCAATCTGCTTTTGCAGTCATGTGGCTGGAGGAAAACCAGCAGTGGGATTAAGACAGAAAACCTTGAAGAAGTTATATGGGAAAAACCCTAAATCAGAAAGCCAGAGTGCTTTGTATATTATCTGGCTTCTTTGTGCTATTAGACAGCTCAAAGAGGACAGCCTTGCCACTATTAAACAGGTGTAAAAATCTACTAGTACCTGGTTGCATGTGTCACCCTCAAGCCAACTATTCCTCTTGCTGCCCCATGGTGTGGTGAGTGGTCTAAGAGATGGGTAGGCCACAGAGGAGTTCATCAGGCTTTATCAGTCCCTAAGTGATGTAAGCTAAGCTCTGCTGATTCATGCTAGGCCCAGCTGGAATAAGTAGTTGAGAATGTTTAAGAGTTTCCTTGATGAGCCTTATCCCTTGATAGTGTCTCATACATCACTTTGGCTACAAGAAAGTTTTTGCTCCTAACAGCCCTGGAAATACAGGAGAATTGTCCATCTCCATGACACAAAGTGGCAGCCCAGTTTGTGGGGCTGTGTGAACTTTTTTGAATTCCCTCACATGGTGCAGCCATTGATAGCAGATTGTGGTCGTAAAGGAATAGCGCCTTGATCACATTTTAGGTGAAATGGAAAAACAATGTGGGTGCATATATCATCGTCAAAATCATTGCTTGTCATTACAGGCATAAATGCAGTCCATCTGCTTCCTTCTCACTGGCTCTGGGTTCACTAGTTTGCCTTTTTCTCAATTTGTGACAGGTGAGGAATGATCTGACTGGCGTCCTTTATGGTGAAGACATCGAGATTTCAGATACAGAGAGTTTTTCCAATGATCCCTGCACAAGTGTAAAGAAGCTTAAGGTATGTGTTGCTGTTTGATGAAAAAGAGAAAGTGGTGATTTTTTTTTCCTATGGAGAGGAGTAAGGAAACAAAATTTGTGTTAGAATTATGTATTACTACATTCCATTGCATAATGGTATCAAAAAAATGACATTTTGAGGGCCTAGTCCTTCTTGAGTTAATGCAGGTCTATGTGTGTAGTAAATATTTGTAATAGTTCCCAATAGTGATAATAAATAAATAAAGTTGGCTTAATGTTTGCTCTTAAAGCAAACATTATCAGTCATGGTGATATACATGTGAAAATTCTTGAGGTTTGGAACCAGAACCCTTTTAACGTAAATTATCATGTGGAAAGAATATTGAGCTTCTTTCCATTATCTTCATCACACATTTTAAATTGAATTCTTTGCTAACATCATCTGCATGATTTCAAATGAATCATAAGGAAAAAAAGAAGGAAAAATAAATTTGGTAGCAGAATAATTTCCCATCCTTCTCTTATTGTAATGATTTATTAGACTTCTGGCATCTCATAAAATTAAAACTATATTTTAACATCACCATGCAGCACAACCAGCAATAAACTAGACACAGGAGATATGAATCTTAAACTGCACAGGAACATGAAAATACTGATTGAACAGCAGGAGGAAACACTTTTAAATGGCAAAGATCAAATTGTTTCTGGCATCAAGTACATATGACACACAATCAAAACCACAATCCTGCAAATGCTTAAATGTGTGTAAAATGGGTGACAAAAAAAACCTTAATAAACTAAGTGATGTTAAAAAAAATAAAATTAAAGCATGAATATTGACCTATGTAAGACTAGACCATTACTGAAGCTGGAAAGGTTCTAGAGCAGGGTAAACAAAGTGTACTTTATTATTTCCACGATCTAGAGATGTAAGCCTGAATGTTTAAAGTATTAATAGGTAAAGATTATGTTTGGGGAAAGCCATTTGTGTTTGTCCAGTCTAAGCCAGTTTGTATTTCCTGTCCAGAAACCTGTCTGGATTAAAGAGATTCCAGTTGGTGTTACAGTAAAGTCCACATTTTTGACTAGCAGTGGTGTAATAACAAGAAAAAAATGCATATTAGGCATGGCTCTTTAGGCTGGAAGTCAGAAGAAGCAACGTGATTCTAGCTCTCCTCTGCGTCAACAACACACTGGATTGTTTTGCAGGGAATACCAGAAGACTGAACTAACAGTATACTTGTTATCTCTTAATTTCTTCTTCAAAACTAATTAGTAAAAAAATAAACAAGCAATTATCCAGAAAATTGCTTGTTCTGGACAGAAATATAAGGTTAGTTATTGTTAGGTACATGTTAGATACAGAATTTAGCTAAACAGTTCTAAAAATGTTCATTCCTTTCTTCAACACGTAAACCTCATATAGGTAAACTGGTATCTGATTACCTGAAATACCTTTTATTTTCACAAAAGCACTTAAATTAATGAAATTAATGATTATGGGATGGAAAACAGAAAAATCTGGTATGATTTGCAGAACTCTATTTTATATTTCTCTTGGTAATGCCTTAGTTTCTCCTGCATTGACTGCACAGTTAAATGGTAAATTTAAGCTTAAGGATATCTTTAAAACTCATATTTGTGTCCAGAGAAAGGGATGGATTTGTACATCCATGTAAATGCTTGAAAATTCTAAGCATGCACAGACAAACTGTAAGAGCAATAACACTTCTGCTTCCAACTTTTTTGTATCTTACATGTAGGACAAAAGAATTACCATAATGTAATAATGGTGGGAGTTGGTGTCCTCTAGTTCACCTTCACCATCACTGACTCCATAGCTAAGGTCAGAGGCTTATCTATAGTTCTTCAAGTGGACATCTAAGCATTTAGAAGGCAGAATGTGGCTGCCTCTGTTGTCAGAGTTACCCAGGTTTTTGTAGATTTATTGATAACCTCTTGACTGTCAGATACACGTTAGAGAATAAGACAGAGTATCTGCGCTATTCAATTTAGGTATCTCATAAAGAGCCTGCCAAGACATTGACTTTTCCTGGCAGATGAGATATTGTAGCAATCCTTCTCTGGAAAGCTATATAATACAACGTTGTGGTGTTATTCATTAGAAATGAGACAGATTAAAATCTGATCAAAGAAAGGAAGCTCTGAAGGCTGAAAAAGAAATAGCTGCCTATTCCAGCATAATATGCATCACTCAAAACTCTGAAAAGGCTAAAGAGTGTCTCGTGTTTGAGGCTGTTAGAAATGGCAGTGAAGGTGACAAGTTGTTCTTCATCCCTCAGTAGAGCATCTTAGATGTGTTGATCCTCGCTCTCTTCAGGGTTTATATTATTCAGCTCCTGGTGCTACCAAAGACATTTTATATTTAGTAGCCAAGTAATATCCTCACCTATGCGAAAGAAAGAAGGGAGAAAAAGAGTCATTATGTTCTGAGGCTGTGCTATAGTTTAGAAAACATGTTTTTATGCAGGGTTTGCCACAACTGTGGGTAAATGAAATGTAACTGTTCTTCATTTTCTTGTTTGAACTTCAGTCCATATGGGAACATATGTATTTCTTACTGAGGGGCAAAGCTTAAATGCTGATATTGCTACTGTAATCTCTGGGAAGAGTAAATATGACAGCTCACCATCTGGCAAACAGTCTAAACATTGGTCTTTTTATGTAAGTGCAGTTTTGGGAGTTGCCTTCCCCCTGGGATGTTTTTAATCATCTTGTAGATCACCTGCCTAGTTCCATTAATTAAAACCTCTTCTGTCAAATATGTTTTAGCTCCATGCAAGCAATTTACAGCTCTCTGAGAAAGAGACTTGACACTTGCTGGGATCCAGTGGGTGATTCTTTTGATCCCTAGGAGGAAGTTCCACTGTGTTAACTTGTGTCGTTCTGCAAGGGACTGTGTAAAGGAATAGTATATCCTTGCAAGGAAATCATGCTGGTTTATAGTCAGTTAGGAGTATGAATGAAAGGGTAAAAAAGTTACACCCAGCAAGCATCTGATGTATCTCTTTGCACGAGTCTGTAATGTGGACTTTGACCCACGAGGACTGACATGAGCCCAGCTCTGACACACCTCAGTGCAGACTTCATTATCCCTGCAGATAAAACCTCCACAAGGCACTTGAGCTATGTGCAGCTGCATGAATTTGAAGCTGCAGTGTCTCTTATGTGGGATGGAGCCAACAGAGCCAAGCCTGGCATCCACTGGATCTAGGCTTATTTGCAATCTTGAAGGCAATTCTTCAAGAACAAATTTGGGGAAAATGTGGAAGGCGATGCAACAAGTGGAGTTCAGGGGGAAGAGGCTGGCTGAGGAGTGTGTCATTGCACTGAGGAAGACTGCTATGCGTGAAAGAGGAAGAGCTGTTGTATAGACTTTCCTAAATTAGCTGCAAAATTACATGTGTTCTGACACACAATTCCTTGGTTACATGACTGCATACTAAATGATGAGATAATCAGGTGGGAGCAATGTCTTAAGGTGTGAAACCACACACCACAGACGCTCTGACTTCAGTCTCAATGTTCTCACACAGCCAGTGGGCAGCATTGCTGCACCTGCACTCTGGGATTATTATTTATAAAGCCACACGGTTTACATATTTTTGTTTGTTTGTTTGTTTGTTTGGCTCTCATCCTGTCATTAAATGGAAAGGAATTGCTTCAAATCTTAGGTTTAATTATTAGGTGCTGTGCCATTTACTTTTTAATCAAACTCTGCTACTCTTTTTTTCAAATATGAAGTCTGCATTTTTATGTTCAGAGCAGTCAAGTGACTCAGAGCTGAGGTTCTAAGAATAACCAAATTATTTTTAAAATTGAAAAAAAAAGAAATAGTAAATGAGGTGAGGTTTTTTTGTGCATAATTCCTAAATCTATTTATTGTCCTTACAAAAACTGTAATACTGTTGCTGTAATTTGTGTAATTTGTTTGTTTAGTGTCATGTAACCTTGTTAGATTTGTTTATAAAGAATCTAATCCACTTGAAAAAGATTTACATTGCTTTATCAGTCTGTACCTAAATATAAAAATGAAGAGAAGCAGGCTTATTGAAAATGCACAGGTTCAGAATGAGCAAAGCATATTACATTATTTCTGATTTAAACTATGCTAAGAGTGATACTGTTTTCATGCATTTAATTACAGAGGCATTCTAATATCTTATTGCACTGTCCATCATAATATTTTCTGCTGAATAGGAAATAAACAGTGAAATTGTCTAATCTAAAAATCTTTGACAAATTGATTTAATTAAAACTTAAATGTTTTTGCTACTGAAAATTATACTGAATCATATATTTGTTTTTTCCTTGGAGGGGGAAAGAGCTATTAGTAATTCAAAACAGGTCTTATATGAAAGAAATGAAAAATTACATTTGCTTAAGCTTTTGCAGAGAACTCTGCTTTTGTGTGAAAGAAAAGGTAATGTGAAGTCATAAAAGTGTGTTTTATGCATATTACAAGTAATTTTTCATGTTAGGAAGAGATTAGTCCTGTTCCTAGAGAAATATTTCCCTGCATATGCTCCTGAATTTAGGAAGACTCTCTCAATATGTTTTTAAGTATAAAAGTAAATTTGTCTTTGGGCCTCAGTCACAGGTTCTTAAGCTGTGACGATTTTTTTAAATGTGTGGAGGTGGGAGGGAGTAGAGAGGGACTTGACAATGTGTTATATTGACTATAGAGAAGATGCTGTATGAGTAAAACCTTTAAAAATTACTAAAGCAGGCATAATATCAAAGCATTTGATCACACAAATCTAATTCCTTAATTTTACAGTTTTATTTCATACAGTGATAAGTTTATGTCTTCAACTGGTTCTAAAATGCAAAATTGCAGAAGAAATATTGCAAAGAAGCAAAAGAATATTTGATATTGATATAACTTATTATGTTATTGAATACTAATATTTGACTGTAGTATCAGTTTTACTCTCATTAGTACTATAGCCTAATCATTTTCTACACCTCAGCTTTTTTGTTTTTTCTTTTGTGTTACTTCAAGTTCTTGAACTTCTAGAAGATGGAATAGTTCAGTATTAATTCTGTCTGCAGCTGTAATGTGTGCTAACTCCCTGCATGATCTGAATGGCCAATTAAAGTGGTGTCTGGAAGCTGCACTGTGTTTAACTGCCACACATTTTATTCGATCTGCAGGGTAACGACGTTCGGATAATCCTTGGCCAGTTTGATGAGGAAATGGCTGTGAAAGTTTTCTGCTGCGTAAGTAAATATATTTAATTGCATATCAGACTGAAGAATGTGCTGCATTTGAATAAAAAGTAACTTGAGCATAAACATTTCTTCATGGTGTTCAGCTCTGTGAAGGTTTATATCCTAAAGAGAGGTTACACATGCTTAGTTCCATTTCTCTTTCAATAAAATACTTTGTACTTGACTTCAGTGGAATTTAGGCATGGGCTGCATGGCTGGCTTCTTCTTATTGTTGCTTTCCTGTAGTGGAATTAAATGCCAAATCAAACTTGAGCATTGCTCTTCACATCAGATCTGGGGAAACACTTGCATGTATGTAGCAGCAGATAGAGAGAGAACTGCAAGATTTCAATCTTGTCCAAGAGCTGTGTTCTGGTGATAATGTCTGTGTGTATGAGTTTTGTATGTTTTGCTTTTAAAGAATAAGAAATTCAAGCCAGTTCCTATTCATCCGAACTCACCAACACTAATAATTTCTGCTACTGAAAATGTTGCTAATTGTACAGTTGTCATTCCCATCTGACTGCTGTACATTTTACACGTATTACATGAAAGCAAATACTAGTTGGTAAAAAATAAAGGTTTTTTTAACCTTAACAGTAAGACTAGCAAACAAAAAATTCCCTATCCTCACCATTTGTTTGTGTGAATGTGCTGCAAACTTGTCCATTGTTATTGCCATTAAAAGTAGCAGGATTAAAATTTGGATCTATACTTGTACCGGCCTGAAAAATTCCCAAAGAGAAAGATTTCAGTGGCCTAAGTATTGAATTCTTTATCTAAATAGTTAATCCAAGAACAGAGTCAATATAATGGAAAAGCAATAAAGACAGCATCTAAATTTCCAAGGGTTCTTTTTAGTGTTCACTTAGTGAGACACTTACCTTGGAAAAGAAAGGAAAGGTAGAAGTTCAAAATCTGAGTGCTACATGTACCTCAGATGCATTTTGGCTCGTACTCAGCAGCTGTCCCAGTTGGTGGTAAAATTTGGAAAGGAGATTGTAGAGTGTACTTGGAAGGAACAAAATCTGTTTTCATTCAAAAGGAAATGGGAAGTATTATTTTATTTTTCATTCTTCTCATCTCTGATAGGTCTTTGTATATAGATATTTTTGTACTGCCATTTAAATTGGATTGACAGAGATAATCTCTTATTTTTTCATTCCTGGAAAAAGAATGGTACTTCTGCAGCCCAGATCCTCCTCAGATCTCTTGGCATTGGGCTTCATTTCCCCTGAAGAGGGGTCCTGGTCGGAATTATCTTCCAATCCAAGATTAGCAAGAGATTGGCCTCATTTCTAGTTGCCCTTAATTTCTAGTTGCATTTCTCTGGAATTCTCTTCCAAATCCACGTGCATGAGAGGCCACTGAATGAATCCTAGAATTCCTTGGAGGGGCAGGCTGGTCCTTTAGCCTGCATTGCTGTCATCTGAAGGGTTCCAGGGAGAGGATGTCTCTGTCACATGAATGCCGGCCACAGGTGTCTGTGGCCACGGTTTGGTGTGAACGTGGGAAATGTGTGTAACTCCGAGCTGTTTAAAGCCTGATGGCTGCTTCTAAAGTACATTAGTGTCAGAAATAATAAGGTGGATTTTTCTGGAGCCCGGAGAAATCTGAAAGATCATGGGTTTAGGCTTTTTAAAATGTATTTATTTGAGAGTTTCAGCAGGAGACTGAATGCAGGAGAGGGCAGTTCAAAGTAGGTCATTTATATATTAATGCACTACAATATGTCATAAAACTTGTTATTAGTCATAAAATATATTGTTGACTCATGCACTCCTACAGATATATGTCTAAGAGCACAATATTTTAGATATGTCAAGTTTTTTAACTCCTTTTTTCCAGGTGTATCTTCAAATAGGTTTTACTTGTGATTCCCTGTTATGTTCTGCAGGATTACTGATGTCAGTCAGGAAAAGGCTTTGAGTTTGTTAAAGGAAGGTGCTTTTTCACTAGTGCAAGCCTCATCTTTTTTCTTTTTTTATTTTGTTTTTCTTTTTTTTTTTTTTTTTCTGATTGTGATTATATCCTAAATATTATTTGGTAATGACTTATGTAGGTGGTAAAACCTTTAAAGTCTGCCTCACTTTTCTGCCTGGATTCAACAGTGATATGCTGCGAGGTTTCCTCAGGACACCCATAGGAGTTTATATAAGATCACAGAACCATTCAGGTTGTAAAAGACCTTTAAGATTATCAAACCCAGCCATTAACCCAGCACTGACAAGTCCACCACTAAGCCATGTCCCTAAGTGCCTCATCTGCACATCTTTTGAATGCCTCCTATGATGGTGACTCAACCTCTTCCCTGCTCCCTGATAATCCTTTTAGTGAAGAAGTCTTCCCTAATCTTTCCTAGTCTTTCAAATCTAACCCACCTCTATTGCAACTTCAGATCCTTTCCTCTTTTCCTATTCCTTGTATTTGGAAGAAGAGACCAACACTCACTCAAAAAAAAAAAAAAAAAGATAGTATAATTCACTAGGAAACTTTAACAACAGTACAGGACTGGTTCAAGCCAAAGTGAATGTTGGCAAGTATTTCCTACATGGATTTAAATAAGCTTAGCTGTTCATTTATCACCAGTGTCAAAAACAGTGAGTAATTTTAGTTCTAAGGGAAATCTTAGCTTTATAATTAATTTTCACCTCAGTGGGATGAATGTGCTGTTTTCTTGGAATAGAAATTTGGGCCTTTTGGTCAAAAATTAATGCTTCAACAATCAACAAATTGCTAATAATTGTTTACTACACATAAGAGTTGTCTCTTACATTAATCTCTTTGTTGTAAATAAACATTTATTTATGGATTTGAACAAGAATGAAATGTTTTAAAAAAAAAAAATAAAATTCAGTTTCACAAGGGCAAAAATTGTCCATGCCAGGTTCCTGGCTGCTTGACAACAACTCGGGGCTTTGCATAGGGCATGGGAGAAAGATTAAGGAAAATGTATGACTACTTTATGCTGTTCTAGTGGTACAAAGTATGTGCAAACCTTCTTCAGCTTGCTGTTGTCTGCCAAAAAATCTTCCCGTTAGAAACTGAAACTTGTAAGTATTGGTCTATGTGCACTCAAACAGCCCAAGAAAGAGCCATGTGTTTCAAGTACTTGTATCTTCTAAGCATCAAAATCATCTCCATTTAGCAGAATCAACAGGAGAAAATGGTGGCAGAAAAGCATTATTTTGCAATAAGTCTTCTGGGACCCAAACACTGAAATGTCTGAATACTATCAGCTGTGCTGTCACTAGAAAAATGAATGCATGGTCCTGGTGCTCAGCTTCAGAGGAGCTGATTTTTTTCCTACCTTTGCCTTCCCCAGACTACCCTTCAAGCCCCGTCATTCCACCATTTCTCAAAGGAAGAGCTGACAGCTCTTTAAGTGTTTGTTTCCTGTTTTGTTAAACCAGATTGTTGCAGAAATATGAAAGTATAACCAGTCTTGTAGGCAACCATGTTGGGAATGATCTCTTGTTTCCAGGATGAAATTTCTGGCTATTTTGAAACTTTCAATTTTCAGCTCATTTCCCAGGGCATTCACAGATTATGCAGGAAACAGTACAAGTGCTTATGCAAACAGAAAATTTCCAGCAGCTCTAATTTCAGAATAGTTCACAGCCAATACTTTCTGGCAACACACAATTTGATACTTTAATCTCTATGGAGCAGGGGAAGCCACACAAGATTGTCCTTCTCGAAAAGCACTATTCTGCGTCAGGTTGTGTCCTCGTGATTTGAAAACTGTCAGATTAAAAACATTGAGTCACTGAAAGGTCTCGAATGACCTAACTGTATAACGAAAACTCTTTAGAAGGAAGCACTGCAGGATGGAATTGCTGTTTTCCTCGCAGGTGGCCCTGGAATTCAGTGTCTCCATAGCTGTGCAGGAGTGGAGGTGGGTAGGAGGACAGAAGCAGATGTGTTTCTGGAAGGGCAGAATTAACAAGCAAGAGAAAGACAAACAGTTTATGTGGATTTTGGAATAAGTAATATATGAGATGCAAGACACCGGGTTTCAGACAGGACTTTTGAGCAGGATTGTATACAAAGGCATGAAATTTGATTTTGGCTGAACAAAAGCTTCTGCAACCAGGGGCCAAATAAATCTGCTTTGTGCACAATACTGTTATGAACGGAGCTGGCACCATTATAATAGACTTCACAGATTTAAAGCTCATTTTTAATTTGGGTATTAACATATTTAGGAGGCTGTTCTATTTCATATATTCTGCTGTTGATCTTTACTTCTCTGATAGGCTTTTTTGTATGATCTTTGGGATACTTTTCAAAAGAGTTATTTCAGAATGACTAATATGTCCTGTTTGCATTCTTATAATTTCCTCCTTCTGTAATATTTTCTGTGAAAATGTAGCAGTTTTTCTGTTAAGAGCTCTAAGCTTGCACCATGTATTTCTAAAAATTAGAATTTTTATCTTAGGTCTTCTGT
>WAAE01034956.1:0-14949 GCA_013400495.1 Nicator chloris | reverse complement strand
CAACAACAAAAGCCACAACTGGATGTGTTGTCCATGAACACCTTGTCCATCACCAAATGCCTACCTGAATATTCTCCCTTAGAACCTGGAAAGAGGTAGCAGATTTATATAAACTTTTTGGGGGAATTACATTACAGTGAGATCAAATACTCTCCAGAAGAGATGATTTTATTCAACTGACTACAAAAATTGTTCCCATAAAAGAAACTTAAATAGTCTCATCTTGGGTGAGATGAATTCAAACCCAAGTACGAGATTTACTTGACTTATTTGTGTGCTCATTATGTTTTTTCCTCCTTCGTTTTGGATAAGTAGGGAATTGAATTGTTACATGTATTGAATGGAACATTAAACATGTAAATTGCAATGGACCTGAGATATCAAGACCATTGTCACCTGGCCATTGTCTGGCCTTCCTTCCTCCTCCCACCTTGAAGCATAAAAACCCACTTATATAGTTACACTTTAGGAAGCTTATAAATAGGAGTGTACCTCTCTCTCTCAAACTATAAGCTCCATTTGGACACAAATAACTTTATCAACTCTTACAATTTAAAGGACTGGTGAAATCATTTTCAGTGGAAATTCACTGAGTACTTGTAGATATGCTGGGAAAAAAGCATTTTAACAGAAATTATTTGCTTCTCAGGACAAATACAGTCAATGCAATTTACTTCAAAAACATCCAGATCTGGTGATACTTTCTTGCATTGCTAGTGAAGCCCATGAATTTCCTGTAAACAATAGTTTTACTCTTCAATAGTGTTAGATTACAAAAAAGTTGAGAAAAAGTAGAACCTTACTAAGAAAATTCTAAACTACTTTTTCGAAACTTTTTTGCTTAGTATTCCTCAGAGCAGTAAGAAAAACAACAGACTCACACCTACACTGTTAAAATCTTGACATATCTCTTCTCCCTCTTCTACATTGTCTTCTAGAAAAACCTTTGAAAAATTATTCTAAAGCAACATTTCCAACAACCATAACTACATACCTTGAAGACTGAATTTTCATTCTTCTATTAACTTCCCTTTAACATTTAAAAATCTAGAAATCTGAGTAGAATACAGTAAGAAACATGAAAACCTGACTTCACTGAAATCAATTAGAATTTCTACAGGAATAGGACACTTTTAATGAAGGTTTTCAGCTTACTGAAAATAGATATTATGAAATTAACATACTATTCTTATTAATAATTCTCTTCAGGCACAGCTATTTCCATACTGACCATAACTTCATGAAAAATGTAAACCATGTTACAGCTTCCTCACTAGCCTCCTCACCTCACTTATATTTTCTAAATGAAGAACCATTTTTGTGTCCCTGATTATGGAAGATCTAGTTACTGATGAGGAATTTCAAAACAAAAGCAGCTTGTTGTAAAACCATTATATTTTCAAGCTTTGCTCAGCTTTCAAATACATATTTCTTATTTGAAGGGTAACGATATATGGATCAAGGTAATCTTGAAAAGCAAGTAACTTGAAAATCATACTGGGATTGTAAGTGGAGCTCAATGGAAACAGTTGCACAGTCATAAACAGTAATTAACTTATTTCCAAGAAGACTATTTGACTGTTACATGCAGATCCTTACATAAGCTAAAAACCGGATGCAATATAAGGCCATATGATCGGCATCCATTACAAAAGGTCTGATGAATTCTTGATTGTTTACTTCTGTGAAACACAAGAAAGGGAAAAGGTGATTCTGCTATGTCAGTGTGAGGAACTTAAATGCTAAAAACTGAGGGGTCTCTGAAATAAAAAGATGAACAAAAGCTTTAAAAATGGCTAAGTTCAGACTTAGGTCCTTAAAGTCTACAATTCCAATGTCTAAGACCTGTCACTAGACAGAATTATATTTCAAATTCCATCATGCCTTTGCTCTATACTGGCTCATTTGAAAAACAGTTTACATATTTGTTTCTATTCAGGCATAACCCTACACAGAATCAAAATAATACACCCATTTAGAGCTAATTAATTACACTTATTCTAAACAGACATTTGCCAATTTTTTGCTTATATTATAGAAGATGAATCATTAGCCATCAAAGCACTATGACAATGATAACAGCAACAAAAAAGCCATATGGTAATTGTTTCCAAAACTCCAAAAGTGTGATTGTCATCATCTATCAACAGCAAATAAGAAAAATACATTTGTTTTCCAACCTAAACTAGTAGAAAATAAGATTTTAGCATTTTTATACCTTACTGGAAACAATGTTTGCAGTTATTATGTGCTTATTAAAATTCTGAGCTAGTTTTTTGGTACTGAGAAACAAAGTTCCAAATAATATCTACACAAATTCACAATTTCCCTGGAAAAGAATTTTCCTGTAAGGGGGTTGTTTTGATGTTAGGAGCTACTTAATGCTAACCAGGAACAACCTCTCCCTCCTAACCCAACCAGTTCCCAAAAAACCCAAACCAAAACCAATATATTGGTAAAATTATGAAACCCAGCTTCATGCACATAATATTTAATGTGCCAAAGTCTTTCTTTCACTTCCTAATCCAAAACAGCACACATGAAAATTGGGATCATGGAAAAAATCCTAACACAAATCCAGACGCATATTTTTACAATGACAGTTAAAAGCAAAGAATCTTGAACTAAAAAAGTAAATAAACAACAAAAAAACCCCTGGCATTTTCACAACCTGTATCAAAATAGACAGCCCAAACTTAAATTAATTCATCTTACTTCTGATGTAGAGGGATAATTCTTTTAGTTATTCCTTAACTTGCCTGAATTGTCATAGATGGCTGAACATCAGAGAGGTGTTCTGAAGTATGAACAGAATATGAGAACAGAGCAGAAACAGCACAATTGATGAGTGCAAAGACTGTAAATTCATTTTCCTGAATATGACTTTTAATTTAGTTAGACACATGAGCAAAGTACTTGAAAAGTCATATCAATGCTCAGCAACTTTCACATGACTACCAAGTGGCCTAATTTTGTATTAACATCAGAAAAAGAAATTGATTACAGTGGAAGACTATTTGCTGTAGCAGTTAATACTAAATTTGTATGCCTCTATAATTTACTTCAGTTATGGCTGTCTCTTATATTAATATTCATTATAAAAGTCCTCTTCTAATATTGCTTGATTTGGCAGGAATGCATTAGCTATGACAAATGCTTTATAATGTGCTCAGACAATATTAATACAAGCAGAGCTTCTAATAATTGCTGTTACTTAAATACAAAGATTTTCTTTTTTTTATTTGAATTTACCCTCTTCTTCTTCCAACCTTTTTGCTAATGCAAATTTTGATAACTATACGTTAGTCAGAACCACTCCTAAGCTCAACTTGAAGTGTTAGACCACATGAAAAACTGAACCAATTCAGTCCTTTCAGGAATTTTAAAGTACAAAAATTGCTATGCTGTTTTGGTTTGGAGCAGGATGCAATCTCTATTTTATGTTAAACAAACTTTTCCTCCTTAGGAGATGACTTGTTCATGAAAGTTCCTTATCCATATGTAATCTAAGACAACAGTCAGAATGTTTACTAGCATAAAGTAGAATGAATCTGGCTGCCAGGTTTTCTGTTGCTTTGCACAATTGTTACAAGGTTTGACTGGAGAAATAGGGCCTGAAGTTTCAGCAACTACATAAGTAATGTACTACCACAAATGGCATTCAAATATTGCAGCATACATAGATAATCATATTAGTCTGTAAGGTCATACTGCAAAGATATCCATTCAAAAAAAAAAAAAAAAAAGGCAAAAACCCACTAATATTTACAGCACCCCAATGTAACACAGCAGAATCCACAATTCAGCATTTTTAAGAAATTATACCATAATCATAGCTCAGCTTCATAAATACGTTCATTAATTCACTCAGAACAAAACACTAAAAACCACATTGTTGTAGAATGGTACTACTGATGTTTTTTGCTATAATTGCTATGAGTCTACTTTGTCCTCGGGCAGAATTGCCAAAAATTGACACCAAGAACACGAGAATCAATTTCTTGTTTTCAAAGACATTAGTATGATATATTTTAATAGTCTGAGGTGCCAGAGTTGTCCAGATAAATTTGCCATGTTCATTTATAGAAGGAGGCATAATGTAAGACTCTGCTTTCTAAAAACCCAAACCCCAACTCATCTATGCAACAAATATTCAGGGAAAATCTTTTTATTTCTGATACCAATGGACATATTGATATCTGATATCAATATTTCTGATATCAAACAGGTAATTAATTGAAGCAATAAATCTGTTTGACTACCTATAGTCCAATGTTTGAAATGCAGAATGTATACCTGTTGTAGAACTAATATGTTCATGGTGCACAGCAAATCATGTTGGCAACGTCATGAAAACTTACACATAGAAACTGAGTAAAGGAAAACAAGAATGTTTTGTAGTACCATTTTAAAGCAGATAATTCCCTTTGCTACATACACCATGCTACATTAGTTATTTTCTTTGTATAAAAGTTGCCATTGTGGGGATTTCTGGGGGCTGGTAAACCCTCCTCCTCAGAGAGGCCACAGTCCCTTCCTCTGTGGGGACAGAAATGTGCATGATTTGGCAGAAGATACGGCACAGAACAAGTGCCCCAAATCCATTTTTGACTCGAATCTGTTGGGAGGTATACAAAAAAGAGAAATGTAAATACCAGACAGGCAGTTACCCTACTTTAGCTAAATCCTGAAGCTCTTCATCGTTTTCCTTTGGTGGTTTCTGGGGCTCTGAACAGCATAGCTACCAAACAGGTAATGTTGCAACCTCTTAACTCATAACTGGAACTTCAGGAATTCCTCCCTCAATTCCACTGGGTTTTCTTACCACTTTTGCGTATGTGAAAGTGTCCCAGCGTTCTGGGGTTTTTTTCCACTTTGATAATCCTAGTGCCAATCAGTATGATAGTAACACAATTCATTGGAATTGAAATTACATAACCCATTCTATCAGCCCAGAAATTCTCTATTTATGCAACTCATAACACTATTATCAACCAGTGAATGGTAAATACACATTTATACAATGGGCAGTGGGGAAATTCTCTTTAAACCTCTCCCTGCCTTTTTGTAAAATCCTATCAATGGTAATCGAAACTTTTTGATGCACTCAAAACACACATTCCATTCAGAAACTCTTGAACAAATAAATTTCAGTAGTAAATCTTTAAGGATTCTTCTTCAGGGTACATGCTCTTTACATTTACAAAACTTCACAAATAGTCTATTAATAATTCTACTATGATGAGTTTCAGCACTTCTTTTTTAAAGCTGGAAACTATGTGTTTGACATCATAAGTATGTCTGATCTAGAAGACAGGCAATCTTTTGCCATAAATGAAGCAGGAAAACAATAAAAAAGCTGTACACGACTGCATTGCTGATGAAGTCCTGTGTTACTTTATCAGAATTGTTCATTTCCTAAGAGACCCAAAAGAGGAATCTTCTGTAGGTCACACTGTTGCTTCACTAGTCAGTAGCTAAGATAGGGTAAAGATATGTTCCAAATAATAAATGTTATTTGACTTATAGAATCATAGAATGAGTGGGTTGGAAAAGACCTTAAAGATCCTCTAGATCCAACCCCACTACTATGGGTTATTGTTTCTCATATGAAATTTTTTTTCAAAGTAGAAAAAACCCCAATAGGTTGGTGAAGAACAACTCTTTTTCAAAAGCACAATTGTTCATATCTGAAAGAAGAATTTGGGGTGTCAGTTTCATTGTTCTGACACCAGTAAACCATTCAGTACCACAGAGATGTACCTTCTTTTCCTGTCCACAGTTGGTTGTACAACTTCAAACCAAGTTCAACTTCTGGAAGCCTCTTGGGTGATGATCAGACTGAAGTTAAATTAAATTAAGGAAATTCTTAAACTGTCTGTGAAATGAGTACTTAAGTTTCCTACTGCTTCTTCTGGTCAATTTATGAACTTTAGTGCCAATACTTCAAATACTACATTTAAGTACTTCAGATATTCAGGTCACATGCCCCAAAAAATCCATTAAAATAAAACAAATAATAATAAATTCTTCAGACAAGGAGATGAAGCAGTTAGTAATATATTAGGTTAACTATGAATACTAAAAATAAATGCCTTGGCTCAGTTCACATAATCAGAGATATATTAAAAAATCAAACCTAAACAAAATTAAAAAAAAAAACAACACAAAAACAAAACCCCAAAAAACCACCCCCATCACATGTACCACAAAACTTCCTTCCTCTGGTAAGATATCAAATCTTGTCTCTTGATTCAGATGCTGCCTAAGTATATGGCAGTGACCTTGAGAATGTTAAGCATGTTCTTGAAAGTTGTACTGAAGGACTGGGTAGGTAAAAGTTGGGCTCAGGCACTGGAAAGCACTCCCTGCCAACCATAAAGCACATGTGCACACAATAGCTGCAGCTCAGAGCATGGTGACACACTGCTGAAGGAAGATAAATGAACTCCCAAATATGTAAGGCTAGAAATGCCAGCAATATATCTTATGCCTTCTATAATGACAGGTATCTTGACTGGTTCACTGTCCTGTCCACAGCACATGAGGAAGATAACAACACTAAGTTCTAATTAGCACAGCTGCATGTAAGTGCAGGAAAAAAGAAACTGTTCTTTCCAACTTTCTGGTTTGGCTGCTGGGCTTGTTTGAGTTTGTTTGTTGAGATTGGCAGTTGCTTGGTTGGGTTTTTTTTTTTTCCCCCTCTCATAAACAGCAGTCAGTAACAAACTCAAAGTAATTCAGGCAGAGGCTGAAGATAATGCAAAATATAATGACCTGCTCTGCATGAACCAGACTAGTATCCACAACACTTGGATTTTTTTCCCCTGAGTATTCTCATTTCAAAGGTTTACTTTGAAGTCTCCTGGAAAGTGAGGTTTTGCATTTTTAAAAATCTCTTTAAAGTACTATAAAGACTGTTACCTGAAGGAAACAATGAGACAGATTTCCAGTTACAGATGGTTCTTCCAGACTATTACTGATCAACAAAAATGTAGCAGTTGACAACACACTGTTAGTGCCAATTAGTAGGAGTGGGCTAATTCAAAATTCCATTAATTTTTGTCTTTTGTTTAAAGTGAGCTAGGAATTGTGAACAGCTTAAACCAAAATGACAGTGGATGACAGTCATGAAGCAAGCTTCACAGTTGTGAAAGAAGACAACCAGGGACCTTGCTTTGGAGCTAGACAAAAATTTAGATAATTAAAAGGCAGTACAGTAACAACTTGGCATTTGTGAACAGCCGTCACAGCGGACAGCTTGAATAATGCCCTGGCACAGGAAAAACAGGACAAGAATCTCAAATTTTGTGCAGTGAAGCAAATGTTAAAACTGAAAAATTATCAACATCAAAAGAGTGATGACTAAAGGTTTAAATTTGCAGTAGCAGGATGGGTAAGCTTCCTTTAAATTTACGCAAACACACTATTAAGTAACTACATATAAATAATTATGTGGTGTGAATATTGAGCTAGATGGCTGTTGGCCTTTTAAACACTTCATATAGCCTTAAATAAGTCCCCTGACTTTGAATCAAGAAGGCATTCAGATATCTGCAAAAAACTGGAAAAATTGATGGAGCCCTTGTGCAAGTAGAGGATGCCCCCCCAAAGATAGTAGCAGTTTTGTCAGCACGAACTTTACTTCTACTTCATTAGTTTCCATACTGTTCTTCTGTTCATGAGGGGTATAATTCACTTTCTCCACACAGTATGTGGTTACCACTCTCACTGGTGATACTTGAAGCAGGAGCTGCAGGACCCAGTACACAACACACACCTAAGGCTCACTTCAGTGAGCAAAAAACAGCAGGAATGAAAGCCCTTTTATTTCCCCTCTTCATAAATAAGTATCTGACCACCCAGGTATCATGTCTGAATTTATCTACAATTAAACAAAAACAACTACCTGACTTGTGGTGGATCCATCTTGTAGATGGATCTCATGGATCAGTGTGTATGAATTTGCACGAGGGAAGTGCCAGTCATAAGCTTGAAGTACGTAACACAGCTGACTGTTATCGTTAAAAGTTCCCAAATCTTAGCAGTTTGAAATAAAAGAGCTGATTGACATTCTGAGATCCTGCCAGCCATGCTATTGATTTGTACAGCAGCTTTGCCCAGGCAGCATGCTCCCTGGGCTGTGAGCATTGCCACTCCCATGCACACGCACACCAGAAGTGTCCCCACGACCAATCTGTTAAATCGTGCTGCTGAAGGTCACTCGCGCCAGCCATACTCTGTGAGGGAGATAATGCACTAAGCCTTCTCCAAGCCATTGCCCTTGCCCTGTGTCTGGTGTTAGAACAAGACCTGGCAGCCACAAAGCACGTGCAGGAAAAGCAGAACAAGGGTGTTTGGCCAAACCTGTCATGTATTTCAAGCTCCCTATGTATTGTCATCAGTAGCTGCTGGTATTTTCTGATGTGTGAAATCAGGAAAAAAGTGAGGCATCTTACTCTGCTGGGAAATATTGGTTTTATTAAGGGCAACTACTTCAAGCAAATTCAACTGGATAGCTGTAGTGGGTAATCTGTTGATGCAACTTTCAGAAGGATCTGCTAAGACAATGCTGGAAACTTGCAGCTATTAAATCAGCAGAGCAGAAAATGAACCAGAAATAGTAAAAAGTGAAGTATAGCAAAGGAAGGGATTAAAACTGCATGGCAGCAGTCTCAGGAATCCTCTGATAAGGTGAATGAACTAAAGAGTTCTTTTGAGTGCTCTAATTTAAGAAAATGGTTATTTGCAAGCAGAAATAAGATCATTTGAAACATATGATAAAAAAGTCTGATTTCTTAAATTTGCTTTCTCTCTAATACTTAGCTAGAAACATGGGTTACTCAAAGTAATGTAACGGCCTATGCATTGATCAGTGCAGATCTACTGGATTAAATAAATAAATCCTTCTGAATCTTCTAAAATGCATATTAGAGGTCTTAAAACTAATCAGAGGTGGAGCAGGGATGTAGAACAAGGAAGTGGAAGCAGCACTGATTTGATTGAAAGAAGTCGTAAGACAGCCTGAAAGTATACAATTTGGGAATTAAACCAAGAATTTTCATTCTCAATAAAAAAATCTAATAATGACAGAAAAATAAAATACTAAAGCAGGTGTACCAATATAAAGAAATTAGTCTTCCAGAGAATAAAACGTCTTCAATTATCTCGAGTCAATTTTGTGATAAAATTAAGGACACTGCAACAGGATACAGTCAGCTTTGCCCCATAAAGCCTTTGTTTTTTCAAACAAAACCACACCAGCAACTATGATTTTCTATGGTTTTACTTAATAAAGCACTATTCATTTGTCCAGTCCTGTACAAAACAAAGAAAGACAAAATTGTATGACCTTAGCAGGACTTACTTCAAGAGCAAGTTCTTGAGCTTTGAAAATGTATGTTGTTTGACTGAAATCAAATAAATTGGCCTCATATTTCAGTTTAAGTACTATAATATTTGCCACTTGGAGGACTTCATTACAGAAGGTCTCAAATGTGTAATGCACAAGATCTGCAGCCTCTAAGCAGCGAAACCTTTTTTTCTGGGTGTAATAAGGAAAAAAAACCCCAATTCATTTCAAGCCTGAAATACTCTTGTCCACAGTTTACTATGACATAAACCAGGACATTTTCCAGAGGACTTTCATTATCGATTGCTGTGTTAAACCTAGTAGCTTCATTCAAATGAATACCAGAATTCCACATGAAATTTTGTATATCTTAGAATCCTTTTGAGGATTATACAACTTTTATCTTGATTGTGGAACAAGGGTAACTATTCCCCACTTGCAATCTCCAGATACTGTCACATCTCCCAAATAATAGGGGTTTTTTACTATAAGATTGGTTTCTTAATGTTATTTTTACACACTGTAATCAAAATATTTCCTACATTTTCTTTGATAAATACTCCAGTTGAATGCATCTATCTCATTAGGTCTTTCACTATTAAACCATTCTTAAGTAATTGTATTAGATCTTCCTCAAATTTCCATTCTATTTGATGCCATTCTTTGGAAAAAAAAATATATATTTCTTTTACAGTAATAAGATAAACCAAAATCTTTACATCCCTCCATCATGCTCAAAAACAGGCATTTATTCCACAAGGCTGTCTGTAAACATCAATACACCAGTGGTTCCTGTGTAACAGATATTTAGCCATGTACTCCCAAGTCAACTTCATCTTTCCATTAAGTCCCCCCAGCTTTTCAATAAATTCCATATGGTTCTTTACTATATTAAAAGCATTTGATGCACTGAATCTACAGCTCATCTTTATTACTTGCCCAAAATTCTATTTTTTGTTCCACTTGTGAAGACTTTATAATTGCTTGCAGGTAACAGATGATGTAAGATTATATTATAGTTAAGACTTTATTCCAAAAGGATTTCACTGGAATATGTCTACATCAATTTGTATCTCAAGACTGCATTCCAAGGCCCATAATTAGCAGGCCACTTAATATGTTCCATATTCATTCCATACCATTCCAGTATCTTAGTAAATTTTTAACTTCTGCAATTTTTAGAGCCATGCAAACACAAAGCACTCCTTACCATTTATCAGTCAAATATGTAATCTCATAAAAACAATTTAGGTAGGAAAGTATAAGTTTCTCTAAATTCATATTAATTGTCATTATATAACTGATCTCATTTACTTTAGTACTCTAGTTCCCTGCCAGCTGCTGCTTTATTTTTCATGAGATTAGTGTCAGGCTGATAGACCTGTAAGTACTTGATTCATCCTGTTTACCTTTTGTGAATATTGACACACTAGCTTTCTTCTAGTCCTCTGGATTTTCTACAGTGTCTACAATGAACAGAAAACATAACTTATCCAGAATGCTCTTTATCTGCTTCTTTTAAAACCATATGCAAGTTTTCCTGATCCGTTGTCTACTTTAATACTTCTGGTTAAATATACTAAATCTTACCATTAGTACAGAAAGAATTTAAACATCAATATCATCACTAGGTTTACATGAATAAACTGGTTTTGTCCCCTCTCAAATTAAATCTAAGACACAGTCCCTTGGTCCTGTTGCTCTTAAAAGTGCCTTTTTGTTTCCTTTGATGAGTCTATATTTACTTTTGTATTCATTTTTTCCTATAATACTATTTTGTAATTCTTAATTTCAACTTACATAAATTTTTCTAGCACCTTTAATTCTAATTTAATTATGGACATGACATAAAACAAGAGCTTTAATACTGAGACTGTTATCAGCTATAGTACAGTGGAGTACAGAATGCACAAAGATGTAACGAGAAACACAGAATAATTCTTCAAAATGTTTGAAACCCTATATGAATCTTGAGAATAAGAGAGGCTGACCATACCTGTTCTGAAGTTATAGGGGTGGCCTGCTCGAACTTTAACCTATAAGCAAACCACTTAGTGTATGGAAAAATACATTAAGTCTAAGAAGCAGAGAGTTCAGGTGCATGAAGACAAACTGCATGTTTACTTTCCTCCTTACACAGATAGTACACTCACAGCTATGCTTTGTCTCGAGAGAACTTGGTATCTGCTGGTGCTGAAGATACCTTACTGAAGTTTAGCCTAATTTTCAGCTTATTTAGATGAGTTACAAATGCTGTGGTAGCAAACCTTAAAAGAACTAGAAGTTAGTAGAATTTTTGTATTTTGCCATATATTCACTAACTCAAAACACAACTTTTTCTTCAGAGATAAGGGGAAAAATGGCAGGAAGACAGAAAATCTTTGGTCCTGTCAGATATTTACTTTGTTTGACTGGTACCAAATATAAAATGAGTGTTTATGATATCTAACTCCATTAATACAGCAGAGTGGAAGGTATATTTTAGCAAAAGAATGACACAGCAGGGAGGAATTTCTCCTATAAGAGTTCTCTAGCTGAGGAAAGAAATCACTGATCTGCACAGACTTTGAACACATTATTGAAAGTTGTCCAATACCAAATGGAAGACAGAATAAATAGAATTGTTGCACAATTAAATTGCTCTGCCCGTTCTTACAATAGATTACAGATACTACTCACTTTTGGCCTTTTTCTGAAAACACCTACTATATGTACATAGACTAATCTCTTTCTAGAAATAATGATTTCTGCTGCGCTGAGCTTTTGTGAAATGAATGGCGAATGAAATGCCAATGACTGGGTAAAGCAGATTCCCCTACATTTATTAACAGAACCCTTGCAGCTATGGCTGTCTTTAGATCCCTCTGAATGGTGCTAGGAGGGGATCATATAGCAATGGCTCCAACATTTAGCACAGTACATTTACTCATATCCTTAACCACATTCTCCAGCTTTCTTGACTTAAACACGGCAAGAACATGACATGAATCACAAAAGAAAATAATCTAAGCAAGCTCTAAAGCATCTTTGGAGATTTGGTTGTTCTTGCCTTAAAAAACATCCCCCCTCAAAACAAATCCAGTCTTCAACAGACAACTGACTACCTCCTAATTTTGCTGTGTCCAGCCAGTATGATGTCAGCTTGAAACAAGAGGGATCACTTGAACGAAGACGTACCTTTTGTTGCCCTCAAAACAGACACTTTCCATCTGAAAAAGTCCATACTTGCAAAAACTCACCACCTATCGGACAGCATTGGATCAAGAAGTTTCTACTCCATTTCTAATTAGCCCATAAACAAATATTCAATAGTAATAGGCCTCAGAAACTGATGTTTTGTAATAAAAATTTGAAAGGAAATCTAGGACTGCAATGATTTTTTAAAATCCCAAGAACTGAGCCATCTTCAGACCCATCCTTGATAGTGTCAATGCCCTTCCCAACAAAACAACAAAATGCACCATGCAGAATGTGTCATCCAGCAGATATGTGCTACAGTGCTTGATTTGCAGCAGTACTGACGAATAACTTAGACATCTGACAAACAGAAGATTACTCCCAAGATTTCCAGTTGTTACTACTTCAGGCATGCAGCAGTCAAGCTGACTTTTCCCTTAGAGAGAATGAAAAACTCCACTTATTATTTCAATAGAAAAGGCTTTTCAGACCTCTGAACAATACCATTGTCAGTATCGGACTTTGATACGGATTCAATAGGCTGATACAGATGTTGTGACTGACAGCAGTTTCCAACTGCAGGATTATTCAAGCATAAAATTGCTGTGAAGGCAATCACAATCAAAAGCAGCTGGGTCCACAGAAAACACATGGTGTTCATATGATGAAGCTCTCAGCATACATAGATGCAAGCAAAGAAGGATTTTCTTTCACATTCATGATCAGTTGAGGCACACATAAATTACTGTAATTTTTATATTATCATTTAGCTACACTCTGAAAGAAAGAAAAAGCTCTAGTTCTACACAGACATCAAAAGAGAAGCTATTGTCTTCCAAATTACCATCAAGCTCTAATATAAAATTGGTACAACAGTCTGTGGAATGCTGATAACATTTAGTGCTGCAGTTAGCTACAGATTGTCTGAAGTATGGAAAAGTCAAAGCATAGATGATTTAAAGTGAAAGATGGCATTGCACAGTTAAATTTAGCTGGTTTGAGCTGAATTTTCCAGGCATGTGATAAAGACAATTGATAGTTGTGAAATAATAATTTCTAATTTCCAAGTAAATGACAAGAGAATTAGAAAATAAGAACATCTCTTTCAGACTACAGCTTCTTTTAAAGATTTTTCATTCAAGTAAAATTGAAAAAGAAACTGTTCAACTTTAGGAATTGGGTGACTGGGAAGTGATCCATGAAGATCTACAGCTTGCTTTGAAATTCATCTGTGTTCTGCTAATCACCAAGCAATTGCTTCTCCTTTATTATTTCACATTTGCAACTTTTGAACGTTCCATGCAAAATATCGTAAACAAGTAAGTATGAAGTAAAAGCCCTTGTAAATTCAAACTTCATGGTCATTGCTCTATTTTGATGTGGACTAAAACACTGACTTGCAAAGAAAAGCAATTTACATCCAGTATCTCACAAGGCTGAACTCAGAGTTAGCCTGTTAATTTTGCTGTGCCCTAAGCAATGCTGAAATGATCTGGAGAAATCATTTGCCACAACAAAAGCATGCTTTACGATAAAATAAAGCATATGGAAACAAAACAGCTAAGTTAAACAAACAGACTGCATTGAATTGTATTCCTAGATTAAACATTCTTTATATAATAATTACATACACAAGGGTACCCACAGCCTAAGCTGTAAAAGCAAATTGCACACTGGAATCATACAGCAAATTGTTTCTGCATACACCAGCAGATTTGGAACAGTATTAAGCACCATTCTGAATTTTAAGTACAGATGACATAAGTATTATTGTTAGAATTTCTTTTAGCTGGAAAAGATTACCAAGCAAATCTGCTGCCTATAAAATGCTAATAGATAGACATTGTTAATATTATAAATACAGCAGTATATCTTCTTAAGCTTTCATTAAGAAAGGAAAAGTTAGGGTAGTTTGGCATTAGGAACAAAGGATTAAAGAAGTAACTTGGAGAGCAAAAATAATAAATAAAATAATGAAATAGGGTAGGTACACCAAGCAATATCAGAAATAATTCAGGAGTTCTTAATATATGGAAACCATCAAAAACATGAAACCCTAGGCATTTCCAAAATGTATGCTTATTATAAACAGCTGGATGTAAGGGAGATAAAATTAAATTGAAAATAAAAGGAAAGTAGAGCTATGAGGAAAATTGTTTTCATTTTTAAGTGGGACTTCCTTTCTATTACAGGTTCTGGAGCTGAACCAGGAACTGCACAGATGCATCTGTGTACAGAACTAATGTAACACATTAAAAGATCAAAGAAATCAAGCAAGGTGTGCTAATGGATGGTATTGGAGGAAACAACAAGTACTGGTCAGAGAAGGGCAAATATTGTAATCAAACATGCAGAAAAATAATAATATAAATAGTAATACTAGTCAATTATAAGTTTTCATATATATATATAAAAATATA
>WAAE01034950.1:0-16616 GCA_013400495.1 Nicator chloris | reverse complement strand
TTTTTCTTTTTTTTCCCCTATATTGAATTTAGAACAAGCTAATGTAGATTTCATTGGACTACAAATTACATTTTCTTTCCAAATGAAATTGTGAAGGAAATTATTTGATTTACTAGCTTAAAAGATGAGATGTCATGTACAATTTGTATGTTCCAAGATAACAGCTTTATGGGTACACATAATTGAAATTATAAATGTTCTAATATTGACATTTAGAGATTATGCAATGGGAGGACATCAATGACATACTTCTCTTTCAGTAAGGTCTATGAAAACTAGCTGAAGAAATATATAATCATAAGCACTCAAATTAGAAAATAAAGCAAAATAGTCACCATTAAGAAGTGGACAAAAGGCAAAAGAAGTTAAAAAGTTGTTCTTAAGTTTTTGCTTTGAGTTCTGAAGGAGTGAATTGCCAAAGAAACAAAGCATGACATCTAATGAGAATTTTAAGTACCAGAGCTGCGAACGTTTTAAGATGCGAGAGAGTCCATCAAACACACACATTTGTCATTCAGTAGCAATGGCTTTACTTCACACATGCCTTTTATTTTTGTTTGTTTCATTTCCAGAATCCTTTTTATTCCTCAGAATTCCTTCCAAAGACCATTGTCTACCTCTGCAGAGGCTCATCCACTGACTTTGTCTTGTGGGATTTTTTGCACTTTCCCCGGACTGGGGATTTTATGTGTTTAAATGACAGAATTTAAACATTACCTTCCGTAGAAATTTTCTCATAAAAGGCACAAAATGCCAGGCAAAGGTTTACCATTGAAAATAGAGTTTGAGTAGAATAAAAGCTTGGATTCAACAGTCATTCACAGTTTCTGAAAAAATTGTTGGTTGATACGGTATTGTGCTGATATATCACCCATAAGAGAAAACTTTCATAGTTGAAAGGTTCAACTGTGCTTTCACCCATGATTATTAATAAAATCCATTTTTTCTTCAACATCATTTTTATTCGAGAAATAAGGAATTCACCCTCCCACATGCAGTGTGAGTCCCTTTGTACAGGCCTATGAACTCTCTGACTCCATGAAGGCTGACAAAGCTGGAGACCATCATGAAGTCATAGCAGTCACTTGGAGAAATTTTTCTGCAATCATTTTTATGCCAAACTTTGCCTGAAATGCTATGTCATATTAGCCAGGGATGAGGGCATGAAACTTGCTGATTACACATTTTCTGATTCAATGCTAGTTAAACCCAGCTGTGCTGAGCCAGAGGTATGGTATAACTAGGTGATATGGACAGTCAGTCAGCTGCTGTTATGTGGTGAGCACAGAAAAAGATAAGTGAATGGTTTAGCTAAAGAGAGAAGCAGATTTTATGTTACCTACGTTTATTTGCCTAATTATATATATATCCAACATGTTGTCCTGGTTTCAGCTAGGATAGGGTTAATTTTCCTCCTAGTAGCTAGTACAGTGTTATGACACAGATTTAGAACAAGAATAATGTTGATAACACACTGAAGTTTCAGTTGTTGCTGAGAAGGTCTTATCCTCAGTTAGGGACTTTTTAGCTTTCCATGCTCTGCCACTGGGGAGCTGCAAAACAGCTGTGAGGAAGCATGGTCAGGACATCTGAATGGAACTGGCCAAAGGGATATTCTATATCATAGAACATCAGGCCCAGTATGTAAACTGGGGGAACTCTGTGGGGACTGACCAGCACTGTTCAAAGACTGGCCAGATACAGTTCTGTGGGCAATGAGAAATTGCATTCTGCATCACTTGTCTGTCTTGGGGTTTATTCCCCCCTCTCATTTTTTCTCTCTTATTTTCAATACAAGTATTATTATTAGTATTGTTCTTGTTCAATTACTAAACTCTTCTTATCTCAGCCACAAAGTATACCTTTTCTGTTTGGTTCTCTTCCCCACTAGCTACTAAAAAGAAAATATTTTGAGTTGAAACCAAGACACAGGCCAGGCTTAATAGATGTGTGCCAGCACTGACACCCTCAACCATGAAGAACTCAAATATGGCACTCAGTATGATGCCATATTTGCAGCACATGCTTTGGACAAAAATTCAGTACTTGTTGCTTACGAATTCTCCTATCTAAAAGTATTTTGCCAAGTAACAGTGTCCACAGAAAATGAACTTACAAGATTTGGTGTGTACATGGGCAAGCCACACTGGGTTTAAAAGAAGGCACAGCCAAAACAGAGATGTCCAAAAGAAAGTGTCCAGAAACTCAAGATGAGCCTTCCTAATTAATATACAACATATATTCCCAAACTCTTGTCAAGGACTGAGAAGTGAAGGTGATGAGGCAATAGTATTTAAGCAAATAGCCCCATCCATAAATATGCCTTGCATATGCATTGTTGATGAACTGACTTCATCCCACATTTTGTGTGGAGAGCTCTTCAACTAACAAAAAAGTATACTTAAACTTATTAGGAGCTCTTATGGTTTTTGTGATTTTTACTTTTTCTGTAGGCCGGGCCCAGAGGTGAAGCAGTGAGGTCTAGTTAAAGGCCAGTGACTAGTGGTACATCCAAGGGTTCAGTAGTGAGTCCACATCTCTTTAACATCTCCATTAATGATCTGGAAGTTGGATCAGATTATACCCTCAGCAACTGTGTAAAGGACACAAACCCAGGAGGGCTGTCTGATAATACCAGAGGGCTGTGCTACCAACCAGAGGGACCTTGACAGGCTGGAGTCAAGGGGATAACAGGAACCTTATGGAGCTCAAGAAGAGCATAGTCTGCAACATGCAACTGGTTCTGGATAGCCCTGGATGGCCTGAGAAGGGAGGCTGGACCTCCAAATGTCCCTTCCAACCTCAAACTTTCTGCTTTATGATCACTTCTATCTCTATTTAAATTATTTTTAGTCTATTTTGATTACTTCCTACCGGTATTTAATACATGATTGAGATGTCTTGAATCTGTGGTCTTTAAAGAAAAATATATTAATCTTGGACTTTCCCCCAGTCTCAGCCCCTTTTGCTCTTCCCTCCAGTAGATGAAAAATCTCCAAAGAAAAAAAGAGAACATTAAGTGCTATACCTGGGCTGCTCACAACAAATGTTACAGTTCTTCTAAAAGAATCTCTATCAGGTGTATCATCATACTGACAAAAGATGAAAAAAGAGCTAAATACTTGAGATAAAGATGAATTATATTAAAAAAAGGAAAAAAAAGGCAACCCCCCACTCACAAAACCCATACCAAACAAACAATATTTTGTATGAAATTGCCAAGAGAATGTGAATTAATTGATTTTCTGGGACTAAGAAATGAACTATATTTCTAAACATATGTGGACTCTTTCAAGAGACTAATAAAAAAAAAACCAACAACCTCTCATTTTTTTCCAAATTATTATTTTCCACTCCTAAAGCGACGTAAAACTGAATAAGAAGATACAAGATTGAGAGAAATTTCCACACTGCCATAAAGTGCAATATTGAGTTGCTTAAGTGTACAGTATAAGACAGAGAAATATGGTTTCCTCTTCCACCTGCCTCTGTTTGCTTTTTTTTTTTTTAAAGTAATGACAAAAAGTGAGGACTTTATCCTTTCATTACTCTTAGGATAATATTCAAGATGGTCCTGAAAGCAATTCTTGCTAAAAAAAGCAGAATTTAATTCCATCTTGGTGCTATAGAACATTAAAACAAAGTAAATGCTGAGAAATTACAGCACAAATGTTAAAATTTCACGTCATGCCAAAACTAGATACAAACATAATAAAGATTGAAAACTTACATACAGACTAGTGAGTGCATCTGCAAAAAGGAAACAAAATAAAGAACTATAAGCCACACAATTCATAATAGATGACATAATTATTCTAGCCATCAATCAAAGCCTTGCTGATGAGCTTTAAAATGCAAAGAACAGTGACTTCTGATTCCTCAGTACAAAGGATCCACTTTTTTTAAATCTCAAAACGTTTTAGGAAGGCTTTTAGTCCAGCAGTCAGTTACCAAAAAGACAATATGCTCGAACACTAAGCCCTTGGAATCTTCTTAGTAGAAAGGGAAAGTTGTATAAGGAATTTTCAAAGGCAAAAGAGTAAATAAAGTTATAAACCTATAGAAAAGCAAAATACATGCATTTATTAATGAGTTCTAGTTTTTACTGTATTTTCAGCATCAGACTGAAGAAAGTTGGGCCATATGGATGGGAAATTCATACTCATATTAGGAAGCACCATGAGAGATATTTGACTCTCATGAGCACATGCACATTGGACCTACTTTTAGGCAAAGGAAAGAGAAAAGGAAAGAAAAGTAATTCCAGTTCACAGAATAATCCATGGTTTTCCCATGAGCACCTTATCAGAGAGTGCTATATCCATGCGAGATTGAATTAGTTTTGCATTTCAGGTTTAAGAAAGTTATTTTTTATACTTTTATACAGAAATTGAAATTATTTGTTCTCACACTGTTATGTGTCCTTGTATTTCTCTGCCCTAGGACAACTCAGCTGGTCTTGCCTAGGCCATTCCAAGGTTTACTGTCATGAGCCTTTGGAAGAAAAGCTCCCAAGGGCTGTTCCTTTAGTCCAGAATTTTTCCAACTGGAAAGTGAGGGTGTTTCTGTTTTTATCTTTTCCTGTTCTTGCCTTATTTATTCCCCTTGTGGGAAGGAGATGAGATTAGGTGCTTTGAGGAAAAGGGCTTCACAGGAATGGAAAACTCCTATTTGTGGTGATCTCTGATTTTGGAAGACCATTAAGAAACACAGTAGCTTGAAAAATGCTGTATGAGATGGTTCAAAGCTATTCTGCTGTCACTAGTTAAGCCACAAGGGCTGCAGTAAGAGTCACAGCCTGAAGAGAGACCATGGTGGTGGGAAAAAGGTCTTTGGAGTTAACAATTGTTGTGAACGCTGTGAACAACCAAGAAGGTGACTTGGTTAGAAGGGGGAAATGACTGAGCAGAAGTTGTCTGCTCAACTACTGACAAGGAAAACACCTGCCAGACTGGGAACTCTCTGTCTAGGTCTGTGAACCAGAAGCAGCCTTGAGATGTGCAGCTGGCATCCTTGAAGTAGAGGTGGGTATTTGGAGACCACTGACAACCTGAGATATCATCAATTACTGCAAATGCAACTGTAAAGGAAACTTAAAAGAAAAAAAGGCAAAAAATAGTCTGGAAAGAGGGGTAAACATCCTAAAAGAATGAGAATTGGAAGCTGTCATGGGCTGTTGTAATAGCTAGAACAGGAAAAAGTCTAGGAAAGCAAAAGTTGGTCTGCAAAGAGAAATCAACTTAATCTCTATGCTGCCCCAGAGAAACTTAACAGCACCCTGCTTGAAGTGTTCGTGTCCTATGCACTCTTCTATATCTATGTCCTAGGGTGACTTTATGATGCTTGTATCCCCAAATTGTCTGCCCTGTTTGTCTTAGATATTATGTCATGTACACTTAAGGCCAGAGCGAAGAGGGAAGAAGCATGCAGTTTTTATTTAGAAAAACTGCTCTGACTCCTCCAAATTTTTAGTTTTCCCTGCTCAGACTGTGCTGTCTTCAGACGGACAGAGAGGTTTTTTTTTTTTTTTCTTTTTTCCTTTTTAATTAGTTTTTGGCTAGCTGAAGCAGAGAAAGTGCCTGGACAAATTCTTTGCCTTTTTCTTAGGACTGAAAACCTGTCCTGATTCAAAAAGGTCTTATTTTTTGTCCGAAATGGATAATCTCTCTTGGAAATCTTCCCATGCAGCTTGTTCTTTCACAAACAGTTGAACTCTCTTCACAAACTTTCTATGATATCTTGGACCTTTGCTGGGAATTAGTGGTTGACTCCAAAGTCTATGGTGTGGGTCATGTCTGAAGTGAGACTGTGTTACTCTACTGGTGCACCTTTGCACTCATACTTCTGAGACTAGTTCAGTTTGTTCTCCTGTTCCTGGGATGGTTGTGTCCCGCCCTCTGGAAATGAGTTATCCTGCTCCTTGAGATGGTTTGGTCCTTTCTGAAGTCTGTCTAATGTTCTTGACACAGATATTGTATCTCTCTCCTAAGTATATTCACAGCTGTATTGTCTATAAGATTGTTTCACGAGAGACAAGTTTGTAGTAAGTCGTTGCAGTACTTGGACATTGCTTTTATGTTGATTGTTGGCATAAAATTGATTGTTTCTATTATCGATTGCTTATAGTAACTTATAATTGCTTGATAAATATTTATTCACTTTATTAACCATAGTTAAACTTGCAAGTGGTGATTTTTGTGAAAATATATTTGCTGCTGGTGAATCATATGACATTTTTGTAATCTGAACTAAAGCAGAGAAACTTAGGGGACAAAAGCTTCTTCAGTCTTGTGTGTTACAGAATACAATGAATACACAGTCGTAATCTTGGAACACCCGCAGGCTGTTTAACCCTCTAGGTTATGACACTGACATGATACAAAGAACAGAGCAGTTAGCTCTCTGAAAATAACAACTTCGACCTGTATCAGTTTTGCTGCTGAGTGTCTTCAAGTTTTTATTCAGAGTTTTGAAGACTACAATATTTTTTTTTGTCTCCATTAATATCTGAGATGATATATTCTTAGACCTGATGGCTAAGGCTTGTGAGGTACTCAACCCTCAGCTCTGTCAATCCACTATGTTGGTAAAAAAATTATGCACAAGAATGGATTTTATAACAGTTTAAGTGAACCTCTTTTGCAAAGCTTTTTATTCCCCATATTAACTCACGGTATAGGAAGATGAGGATAAAAGAAAAGGAAGCAAAATATTTGCTCTAAACACACCTTTCGGTAAAATCTACCCACCCTCCATGTATCTTAAAGTAACACAGTAATGTGTTACATGACTTAAAATAACACAAAATAACATATAAACCTAAATTGTGATCCAGAATAATGGGACAACAATGCTTTGTATGTTCTTAACAATACCCTAAGTGTGTTTGACAGACATCTGACATAGCCCAGTGCGCTCTGCCATCAAAGAAACTCACACCAGGTGAGAGTAAAGTAACGAGAGCTGTTTCTGTAGAGTTCAGAGAATATTTTGCTATCATGTGATGCAAAAAAGAACTGTAACGTTTGTAAGGTCTGTATTTTCACTGATTAAAGGAGTATCTCAATAGAGCACATGTATACATGAACAACAGGCATCAGATGTCAGTTTCAAACAAAAAACTACTCAGGTTTCAAATTGAAAGCTTATGAGGCATACATAGATTCAGAATAATATGGAATGAAAATTTGGGATATCATGGTTCTGCTAAGTAACCATAAATCTGAGCTTAAGTTGTACACAGAGAATTATCAGCTAAGTTTAAAATGTTTATTGCCAGCACCGAGTGGGCTGACCGTCTCTCGCTCACTGCCATGTGCCACCACCCGAGAGAGCCAGTACCTTGTCACGGCTGCAACATGACCATGCACCGCCCAGGCAACTGACAGGGGTTCCAACCCACAGCCTCAGGAGTGCCAGCACAGTGCTCCATCATGCTGAGCCAAACATTGCAGTCTGAATCAGTCTGTGGCTACTCAATGTTTTATCCCACACTGAGTACAACCAAAATGCAAGCAGTACAAGTTTTTTCCACTCGCTCAAGCCACACGTTGGGCACAAAGAAAAATGTATATGTCCTGGTTTAGGGCAAATTTGGGAGGAAACCTCTGAATGGGGTTCCTCTGTGAAGCAAACCCAAACAGCCTCTCCCCCTCAGCTGCTCCAGGCATAAACTTCCTCTGAGAAAAAGTGGAAAAAACTATTTATTTAACAAACAAAAGCCCTCAAGCACAAACAATTGAATAATATGAAACAATAGAACCTCTCGCCGCAAAATGAAAGTGTCCTTGCCGTGGGTGTAGCTCGGCTCTCTCTCAGTCTCAGGGGGGTCCAGGCCTGGTGGGCCACAGGTGTGAGCTCCCAGTGTCTCTCTGGTCTTTTTCAGTCCAGGACAGGTTTAAACAATCCCAAGAAAATGGGAAAAAACTGTCCAGGGAACTCCTCTGCTTCAGCTAGCCCAAAACTAATTAAAAGGGAAAAAAAAAAAATAAAAGAAGAGCTTGCTCTCTCTCTCTCTGTCTGTCTGAAGACAGCGCAGTCCAAAGAAGAAAGTGTGGGAGTTCGAGCAGTTTCTCAAAAACAAACTGTGCACTTCTTCTTCACTCTTGAAACCAGCCTTAAATGTACAGGACATAGTATCCAACACAAACAGCATGGACAACTGGGGATACAAGCATCATAAAGTCACCCTAGGACATTAAAGTAAAATGTCTCATCGATCGCAGAAATGAAGATTCATTCTCATCATATTGAACATCAACAGAGATGCAATGAAAACCTAAACAGCAGTTCTTAATAGTGGATCTGGTAAACCAAAAAAAGAAAACTGTTTTAGAATTGTAGTCACTTGTTGGTTTACTGCTTTAAGTTTTCAAACAACTGAACTGCAAATGTTTATTTTTTTCATTACACACTTGAAGGAAAAATCACAATCAATTTATTAAAATTAACAGTTGCCTACACAAGTATTGAATTTCAAAGTATTCTTCTTCAGACTTAGCAATAAATTTTCCCTTATTAATTGCCTTGCAACTCATTTTTCAAAGCCTTTGAGCAAGGTGTTTGGTTACCATGATTATTCTGGCATTAATACTCAGTATAATGCAGCTGTTGTCATGTTTATATTATTTATTTCAGCATGTTAATGTCCTGATTTAATCCACAGCCAATTTAAAAGGAAAACTAAAGTCAGTATTATAAATGCTGTCCTTAAGTAATATTTAATATTCTGGACTTGTAGAGATGATACCAATTCCATAGATTTCATGAATGTGAGGTTGAATTATAATTAAATCTCTGAAAGAAATGAATAGTTGTTATTCCTCTGTACTTTCATATTATACTGTAGAACTTGCAAGATTTTGGCTGTAATAGGAAAAGTTATGTGTGAGCTTTTATCCTAAAAGCAGAAAAACTAACAAGAGGAAGTAAATACACATATAGTTAAACTTTTTGCTACCAAATAGATTAATATACATCATTATGAAATATAATAATGGTGTACTGCAGTGCCTGAGGTGCCCTGGTATCCTGGTCATACTAATGCTAAGGGCTTGTTTTTTGCAGCTCTGAAACCTTTTGGCTCCGCTGCCATAGCAGTGCTTTACTGGAGCTCCTCTGGTCTTATTTTTTCTTTTGTTTCCATACATTGTTATTCCCATACTCTTGATCTGATGGGCTTGCACCTGCACCTGTGTTGGTATGGTGGGTTATCGTGGGAAGTGGCTATGACTGGTACAGCAATGACTCCTCTTTGCATGCCCATTCTTTCCTGTTGTTTGGCAGATTTTAGATATTTAAATGTTTTTTATCCAGTTTTCTGCAAAACAGAGAAAACCAAACAGCATAGAGTGAAATAGACAAGGGTCTCTTAAATACTTGACTGTCGTTATCCAATAATTCTCATGCACAGAAGCTTTAACAGATTATCAATATTCAATGATCACACACGACTGATATATGTCAACCTGTGCTAACATCATCACAAACAGGAACAAATTACAGCAAATAAGAGAGGGTCATGGCAAAATTATATAGCTCTAGGGACTAAAGGCAAGGCAAAGAAATCATCATCACAACTGTGTTGTTCCTCTTCATCACTTCTTTCACTGAAGTGAACCTCCTTTAGAGGATGCTCATCTCGGACCCTGTCAGTGTTCTTCCAGGCCAGTGAGCCTTCATCTTCCCTTGCCCTTGCTTTTCCCGTTTTCCTCCTTTTCCTCTTTCTCTTCCCCTTTTTTATTCTTCCCCCAAAGTAACTTTCCCTATTAGAGTTGCTATATGCTGTCGGTTGTTGCACCCACTAATAATTAACTTGACCATGTGACTGTGACTATTAAAATCTTAGACTGTTCTTATGACATTCTGATTTTTAAATCAATGGGCTGCTCAAGGAGAGCACATCTTTACCAGATCTCCCTCCAAATGACTTTTATTTTAATTTTTCATTATCATACTGACTTTGTTAAAACCTCTTGGTGACAATTTCTTTGAACATTAATAAATTAGTGTTGAATTAAAGATGACAGACTATTTCTCCCATAAGACACACCAGAATTATAGTTTTCCCTTTGGTAGTACTTTAAAAAAGTCTAACCTAATGAAATATTAGTTTCACCTAAAAATCATTGATAAAGCAAATATTACTATTTATATATTTTGAGAAAAATATTTTATGTTTCACTCATTTTTTAAGCTTACTAATAGGCCTAGTCAAAACCCAGGGTTATTTTCCTAGATTAAAAAGGGTGAAAAACAAAGAAGTACTGCTCAGTTTTGATTCCAAACACAAAAACTCAAAGATAATAATAACCTTCATATGACCATGTGTAAGAATGTTTAGAGAAAGGCTTTAACCCTTGTTCAGAGCTGGAATATTTGATCAGATGCTATTTCTTACTGTTCATTTCCCTGTGTCTACTGCAGGGCTATAGTATAATGTAGGAGGTCCTGACCCAGTGTTTCCAACAGCACTATCATGTACCCTCAGGGATCAAAACAACTAAGAATAAAATCACTGCTATCATGTTAAATTTTAAAATTAGTGTACTTTGGCCTAATAAATAACTAATAGATACAGGCAAATAAGTACTAGCAAAGTAGAGTAAGTAAAAACCAGAAACATAAAAGATGAGAAAGTGATGAGGAGTAAAAAGAATAAATTCACCAAAGGGGAATCCTGCTTGACAAGCTTACTTGCTTTCTATGAAAAAATAACTGGTTTGGTAGATGAGGGGGAACAGAGGGTGTTGTCTACCTGGAAACCAATAAGACTTTTGACATGATTCCTGTAGAGGAGCTGATGATGCAAAGATGCTTAGGGGGGTTGAAAATTGGCTGCATGGCTGGACCCAGAGGTTTATGATCAATTGGTACATCTAGTTGGAGGCTAATGACTAGCAGTGTACTCCAGGACTGAATACTGGGTCCAATCCTGCTAAACATCAACATTAATGATCTGGATAATGGGACAGAATGTACACCAAGCTGTGAGGAGTGGCTGACATGCCAGGGGGTCATGTTACCATTCAGTGTGACTTTGACAGATTGGAGAAACGGGCTGACAAGGAACCAGCCTCTGGCACTGGTACTGGTCTTGCACATTTAGCAAATGCTTAATGTAATACATTGATTCAAGTGCATGCTATGCATTCCAGTAAGAAAGGCAATCGGGCTCGGTCAGATATTGATTAAAATGTCATTTACTGGACATAACAGGAGAAGGAAAAAGGGGATAACACCCATAAGTTACATTCCTCCAAATGGTGAGAACCCCAAGTTTTATAGGATTGAACAGTACCCCAATAGTCAGAGCATGGCATTCTGCACAGATCCTTTCTGTGCTGTTTGCCAACAATGTTATCTTTAGAGGTTTTATAGTACTTCCTCATTAGCAAAAGCATCTCTATCCATCATTTCTATTGTCAAACAGAGGAATATTCTATGTAAACATGCTGCTTACCCTCGAGATAAGAAGATACATGAGGTGGCACAAAGGCCAGGGGCCAAGAAAGAGCTGCATCTGGACCTCACGTTACAATTAATCAGTGAAGTTCATCTCTCAGACCACAAGTGTGTACAACACAGCACAGACCTGCACATATCCAGGTCAGCTGTTCTGGGGATCACTGCTTCCTCGATGCACAGTAGTGTTCTGGTTAGGACCACTGTACCCCAGCTTAGCTCTTACATTCTCCCATACTACTGTAAGCACTCCTGACAAGAAGTAGAGAAACACTGTCAAAGTCAATCAATAACTTCACACCACAGATTAGTGTCACAGAGTAACAATATGACTGTTTTCAGGAGGGTGCACCAAAAGAATGGGTAAAAGGAAGGTTAGAGTCAAAGGCTGCAGTAACTCTGAGCAATGGATGCTGCATTTGCAACTGTTCTGGTGCTCTAAAATAAAATTTATTTCTAGATGACTTGTCTTAACTTCATCCCTGAGAAGATGAGCTGCAAGGCTTTGAGGAACTATTGTCCTTCTGGACTAGACACATAAAGTAGTTTCATGTTCATTATCTCAGGCATAATCCTAAAATTTTGTGCATCCTGAAATGATATCTAATTAAAGATTATTCATGAGCTGGAAAAAGGGGAACATTGCATGACCAAATCCTATCAAATTTACAGGCAGACTTCCTCCTTCCTACATTTTAATGTAACGAGGGAGTATGTATTATTAAGAATTTAAATATAGAAGTATTCAACAGTGGCACAGCATTGATCTGCACACAGTATGAACAACTACAGAGAGCACCTGTTGTGTAAGTGGCACAATTAAACAAAAGAATGAGTGTAAATTATCCTCCCACATCAAGAAAAGAGTGCTGGGGTTAATAAGATGGAATAAATGTATGAAATCTATCCAAATTAAAGGCATTCTATAATTAGAATCTTTCCTGCTGCATTATTCATTATAATAGAATTAATGGGGAAGAAATGCAGATTTATCTAGATGAAAAAATCATTTTCATTCATTTCTGTATCCATATAAATGATATGACTTATGAATTAGCTAATAATCTTTTACTTATTATAGCAGTCATGATATTACTCCAGTGCCAGGGTTCTGAGGGATCACCAGTCCTGACTATCCCTTTCCAGCTGGGCTTTGGGGCTGCATCTACCCTGCCTACAGCCTAGAATCCTATTTCAGCTTCCTAGGATTTCTCTTACTGTACATAGGCCAGTGTCTGAACAGAAAGCTCCTAGTGACTGGATAGTACCCCAAATTCAGCTGCTTTGACTTGTGTCCCTTCTTTCTGCCTCACATGAAGGATTTAGTGTTCCTACAGCTGCAAGTAAAAAAGATTTCTTTAGCACACCTATTTAGTTAAATCCCTGACTACTTTTATATTTTTTTTTCTGAATTCCACTCTCATCAGCCATATCATAGCATTACTGTGCAGCTGGCACAAACACTGTAATGATATTCTGCAGTGAGTTTAACATTTTTGTTTCCTTCTCAGCATGGTAAATTCTGCATTTCTTTCCCCCGTATTTGTTAAGGACAGTCATACACACACGGTCTGCACAAGAAGGGAAGGGAAAGGGCATGTGGAACAGTGGTGGCAAAATTCTGAGTCTAAATTGTGTCATAGTTTCATGGAGAGTTCTAAAGCTATACTCAGGGAGCAGAAAGAGTTTCTGCATTCCCCCCCAAGAGTTCATGAAGTTCAGAGAAACAGCATGAGCCAACAAACTGCTTAGTCTGCATTGCCTGCCTAACAGCTAAGAGTCCAGTATAGATTGCTTACAGAAATTGTCATGGTGATTTGTGAGTAGGGATTCTCTGCTTTGGATCTTGTAATCTGGTACCACTGCAGAAGTAAACCATGAATCTGACCTTGATTAACATCTGACAAGACTATCTGATCTTTGGGAATGTAGGAGATTGCTCCTCCTACATCTGTTGGGCTACCCATGTCAGGCTTTATTTCCTCCTAGTCTGACTGAAGAGC
This sequence comes from Nicator chloris, assembly GCA_013400495.1. Classification (NCBI taxonomy): domain Eukaryota; kingdom Metazoa; phylum Chordata; class Aves; order Passeriformes; family Pycnonotidae; genus Nicator; species Nicator chloris. The sequence goes on along the minus strand of WAAE01034950.1, from coordinate 3,150 downwards.
TGGTCTCTCCAGCAGCAAGTTTGAGTGTGTGTTAGTAATAGACAGCTTACTCTGTATGCAGTATATACACATATATACACAGCTGGCCACATGGCAAGCACAGGTGCACCCACAGAGCACTCATGAACACAGGCAGTACCAGCCCCTCTGGCTGAGCAGGAGGAGGGGCCAGTATTGAGTGTCATTAATGTACCTCCACCCTGCTCTGCTGGAATATATGTATGTATATTAATATGAAAAAATAGTCCATATATATGTTTGTACATGTTTGTTTATATATACAGTATAGCTCCCTCCAGCAGCTAGACTTAGGTTTCTGGTATGCCCAGTAGCTGCACCTGCCACCCCGTCTCCCAAGAGGATGGCATGCAGGGGACATACAAAGCCCACTGTCTTTGCTGATAAGGACTGTCTTACCCTGCCACATCTGCAAACACGCAAACCCACATGCACCCACAGCCATCACTGGCTAGGACTCCTCTAATGCCCAACAGCAACCTCCAACCCCATGATCTTAGAGAATTCTTGAAACCCATACCACTTCACCTACTCACCAGCTCACCTGGTTTGCTGTTCACCACTGCCCTCACTTGTACTCCTGCATTCACTCCAGGTATTGCATCACAGGCACATGTGGCTTTGACCCCCGAAACACCCCGGTGCCTGTCACTAGGTTTCACTCACTCAAGTCTCTCCAGCTGCTGCCACCATGGACACACAGGTCATCTGGACCCACATTTTGAGTCCACTTGCTGGCACTCAAGAACCTAATGAGAAGACAGCCTGCAGTGATCAGTTGCAGGATGTCTCTAGATTGTACAGAAAAGACCCTACTTACACGTGACTGGACCTTTTTATTTCCTTATGTCTTAATGTGCCTACCATAGTTCCTTCCACAAACCATGGAGATCGTTCCCTTATGTTATCACTGGTTCCTCCCACATACATCCCATAACAACTTGTGTAATGCCAAAATTCTCTTCTCTTGCAACCTATATTGTGTCTAACATCTACGGGCAATAACCATCTCTTACTCCAAAAAAGTGTTGCAGAGGGTTGCTCCTATTATTTTGGTGGCTGTTACACCTGAACAATGGATCTGCTGGTCCTGGAAAAGTCCTGTGAGGAGTCTGGACCAGATGTTCCTTCTCACAAATCTGTAGTTTGGGCTCCTTTGCCTTTGATCCTGCCTGTGTTCTCCCCTGTACCTGTGGAAAAGGGCCTTTGATGGTTTGGTGGTCCTCCTTTGATAAGCTTGAGAGCAGCTAGGAGAGGTTAGTAGTTAATTTATTCCACTGACATTGTTTCTTTCCTACTCATTCTGTATGTCCAGAAGAGTTGCTTATCACTTCTCCTAATAATATCCTTCACTAGGACTCTAACCTTTGAATACGAAATCTTGTTTATTACACCTGATATAATGACATATACTGTTTATGCTACAGGCTTATTTTAGAAGTACAAGTCCCTGCGTTGTCTTTGTGGAGGGCATCTGTTAAGAAATGGCTCATCTACCATGTTTTCAAATCACTTTGTGTCACCTAAGATTCAGAGAGGCATTCTACGTGAGTGCAATATGGAACAGCTTTAATTGAGGGATTAATCAGCGAAGGATCATTAATTAAATCTTTATTTCTTTAAGACTATTTGAGAGTATTAAGAACTACACTTGGGAAAAATATGTTCTGGAGAATAAATCCTATTTTAATCTTATTTTATCTTTTGAGTTTTATATATTGCAGAATAAAATTCAAAGACTACAGACACATTTTTTCCAACACAATGCTTTGCTTTTGGGGAAGTTTCATTCTGAGTGCAGAATTACTGAATCATTGTAGAATAATGCATTTTTCTATGCTGCCAATAGAGAAAGACTGATAACTTGCCTAGGTTTTCTGAATTGCTCCCTGGAGGTATTTAATTTTCCTTACTGAGTGTAAGGCATCATTACTACCTGCTACAAGAACTACAACTTTACCAAGTAGGACAAACTCTGCTGCCTAGGAATTGTAATACACCAGTTAGGCACCCATAATACAGCATCTGACTTCAATTCAAAATAAATAGCACCTACCTTGAGGTTCCTGAGCCAGGAAAAATTAAAAATCCATTACATTATTTACTATTTTACAGTTGAAGCTTTACGGTCTTCAAATTCCAGAAACATTCCAATGGTTTCTGGTGATGAAATTGTTTCTTCAGAAGTTCCATAAATATCAAGTGTAATCTTCAACGCATTAAAGAAAAAGTTCAATTCCTTCATTGAAGATTTCTATTGATTTGGATAGGGTTTTGGGGGGAAAAGGTTATTAAAATCAGAATTTATGGAAAGTTCATGAAAAAAAAATAAAACACCCCCCAAAATTTCTACAGTCTTGTGCCTGTAGTGAGAGAAATATTCCTCAGGTTAATGACATTTTTTTCAAATATTATTGTCATATCCCACTGCTAAGAGGAATGTAGCATCCAAGATTCATAAAGGCCCATTGTGGAAGAGGAACAACAAACGTCAAAAAATCTTGTAAATTTTATTAGTAATTTATACACTTGTCATTGAAATTGGTACAAGTTAGTCTTTTATTGCCTAGTATATAAGAGAAATACAAGGAAAAAAGATAAGGGACAGATATTAAAAGGAGGGAGAGAGAGAGCAAGAGGAAAGGAGACCATCAGTTCTGGGGCCAGTGTTGATCTGGCCAACAGGGTGTCCAGGGTCCTGTGGGTCACCACCCAGGCTTTGTGAGGATGCCTTTGTATGGATAAGTTTTCCCTGTTGCCAGGTTAAGGTTGTCACTTGCTATACAAGTTAGCATGCATCACCCATTCTTCTAGAAACTGATAGAAGGGCTTTCTGGAAACTGACAAAAGGGCTTTGGGGATCTTTGGTACTCATTTCCTCCTTTACTGGTCTTGTCTGCTACCCGACTCTTTCCCGATCTTGCAACATTCTTGTGCTTATCTCCAGGAGCCAGGACAGGCCACTTGCCACAGGAGAGTGCTGCCCCACCTCCATATGGCCCCCTTCTCCAGCCATATCCTGCTCTTTCCTGCTTTTTCCATAGCATGTTCTTATGCAAGAGTCCTTGGCTGACTCCAAAGATATTGGTGTTGGAGACACACATATTAGCCCCTTGTCTTCTGGGCTTCTAC
>WAAE01034945.1:0-28251 GCA_013400495.1 Nicator chloris | reverse complement strand
AAAAAAAAAAGTATTTTAAAATATTTTAGAAATTTTAATTTTGCTTTTTTGAACCTGTGACCTCATTGTATTTGTGCTCAGGAAAAAGTGGGTGTCACACACAAGACAAATCAAAACTTGGGCCAGACTTAGAGGCAGTTGGGGAAGTTCTGCAGAATTCTTTCAGTGTCTCTTTCTTACCTCTCTGAAGCCATCTAGAAATGGCTAATGGAGTACTAACCATAATGAAAAAACATCTATACATTGCAGGGGGGAGCAGAAACAGGCAAACTAGTTCAAACCTGCTAAAAGAATAGCTAATATACTTTTCTAGGGAAGTCTTGTCTATATCCTTCTTTGAAGGTGGAACACTTTGGAAAGATGTTTTTGACTGAAGAATTAAAATTACTGAGTTGGATGTTGGTTCTTTTTTAAAAACAAAACAAAAGCCACCACCAAACCCTGACCAGTAGCTTGTGTTTCTATTTCTGTCAAAAGTTCCTTCTTTATCTTAGTGAAACCATTCATTTTCTCTTTTCCTACTGGGGGTAATCAAGGACTAGACAAGGGGTCAGGGAGAGGGGGAGCCCCATGACAGGGATGCTGAATGGAAGCTAACATGCTACTTGTGCCCAAGAGGGGTAGCTAAAGCCTGTTGAGCAGGAGGAGGATAGATGATTACACTGGGAATTGTTTTCTTTCTATCATTTGGCAACTGAAGTTCTTAAGTTACCGTATAATGTCATTGGAGCGCATGCATCGGATTGTTCTTGCTGAAGTTATGCTCAGGATACAATGCTGTTATTAGCTTTCCTGTGTACAGTCTTGTACAAGCTAAACAATGAGACCAAAACCAAATCAAAACAAAAAGCCAGATGGTTCGTGCAGAGGACCAGTGCAACAAAGTGACTATAAGTATGCTTCCTGTCAGTACCCTATTTCATTGGCCAAAATGCATTGATTGCTTTGCATGCAGGCTTGTGTGTAAATATTGCTGAATATCTCCTTTTTTCAAGCACTGTTTCCACTTGATCTCCAGGGAAGCTAAAGCATGTCAAATTAAGCAGGGAAATGTATTTTATCTCCTCTTTATCTCTAGGACTTCAGTGTTCCAGGCTTCACAAGCACTCTTTTGTGGTTATACGTGACTTAAATGAAACTTTGTTTTTCAGGGAGCAAACTACTGCTCTGCCATCTCCTTGTGAGTGGGACTGGGAGCACAACTGTACATCAAGCCCAAAGCATCCAACAGCAAGTAGACAACGGCACCCGAAGATCGCCATTCCTCCCAAGGTACTATCAAGTTGCATCAGTTAGACCTAGCCATTAGTTTAAAATGATGTATTGTTGTCATGTGCTAGCTAAGATGTATATTCTTTTAGCTGTGTTTTTATAAAGTCTCAAGAAATTGTACTTAGTAGAGTAATACGAAATTAAAAGTAGTTCTTTTGAATTCTCAAAGAAACTTAAAATGATTACATGCACATTTACTGAGAAGAACTTGATGATGTACAACAGGCCTCCAGAAGGGGAGAGGTTTCTGCAATGCAGTCAATATTCTGCTGAAGTTATGCAAATAATAATGCACAGGCGTATACTAGTTCATCTGTTAGCTAAACATTGGTAAAGAATGGATGTAATCTATAATGATGTCTTCAGCAAGTATAAATATTTAGCATGGACTTGGGGATAAATAAATTACCTTAAGCACAAAGGGTAATATTCATGGGAGTTGCTTAGTGACTCAGTCAGTCCTGAGAAACAGAATAGCCTCACACAGGGAGAGTTGTTTTGCTGCATATTTTCTTACAGTACATCATTAAGGTAAATATAATCCTTTTGGCATATTAACCTTGCTTTTGAAACCTTTTCTCAAGTGCTTCCAGAAGGACTATAAAATGCATCCTTAGTCTTATGTGTCGATGGAACATGCTTGGCTTGTTTTTGTAAGTCATTAACAGATGATGCTTTTAAGAGAGGAAAAGGGTTTTCTGCTGATGTTTTGCAAAACTATTATTGACTTTCATTTTTGAGATTAATAGCTATTGCTGCTTTAGTCATTTACTTCAAAATGTGCATATCTGCTGTCCTGACTTTGTAATTTGTGACAACCGAAGCTACTTCTCTGTTTAATTTTCCGGGAGTGAGGGAAAATTAGATACGAGAATATCAGTGAAATGTAGCTAGGCAGGAATGTCTCTGCTGAGGTCTCAAACAGCCTCTGACATTTTCCTCAAAACAAAAACTTTTAATGGTAAGGTATGCAAACTTTACGTCAGGAAATGGGGATAGTTGTGAGCTCAAGTCTTAGCAAAAGAAACTTTAGAACCATTTATCAGCAAGGTGAAGATGACTAAGGTACATCGAGCTGCTTTGTTTGTAGGCTTCTAGGAGTTGTGGAACTGGCAAGTGAATGACTGGTACAGCTGTCCATCTGCTTTCTCCCTGATTGTTCTTCCTGTTCTCTTTTGGGTTCTTGCCAGCTCAATTTAGTCATTTGCGAAAAACATCACCCTAAAGTGGGAATTAGTACCCTGGCTGGGACCTTGCTGTTTCTGAATAGGGCTGCAGAACTGCTTTGTTTCTTAATAAACTCGTCAGCAGGAGGTTTGCCAGTATAAATCGGATGGGGAGAGGCAGAGCTTAGTTTTCATGCTCTAAAGAACTAGCTTGGCTGAAGAACTGCTGTCTGGAGCTTTGTTTTTTAAATTAACCCTTATATCAGGAAAAAAAGTAACACATCTTTGTGTATGTTACATTTCGTGTAATCTGCATATTCTTTTGCTTGTTTTTAATAAGCATAATGGTCTCCATGAGAATGGGATCTTTGTTTTCATTGTTGAGTTGTCTTAATTAATTTGAACCATATCAGTTGATTACCATGGTAAAGCTTTGATGTTGTAGGGCTTGACTTCTAGTGGGGAAAGGCACATAAATAGCTAAAAGCAGAGGATTGTTTCACAGCCTTGCCAAAAGTAGTCAAGAAACACAGAGGAAGGAAATGAGATGTAAGCAAAATGAATGTTCAAGCAGAATGTGGCTGCTGCTTAAAATGAAAAAGTTGGGGTTGGGGAAGACATTTCCTTTCAAGTGTTGATACACACTTTTGTGTGGTGTCTGGGGAGAAAAACAGTACATATTTGTATGGTTTGGATCTGTTTAAACTACGTTGTTATTTCATTCTTTAGAATAATTCTAGTTTTTGTAGCTTCTTAAAGTAGTAGAGGTTGACCTGCTTATGCCAAGGAAAGTTGTTTCCATTTGCATAGGCTGTAGAGGAGGGGATGGGGTGGGGGGGATGTGTGTGTTCAAGCAGAGTCACTGTTAAGACCTTGTTTTGCTCTCTAGCCATAGGTCAAACTATTTCATTTGCTTGCCTTACTAGAGTAATTTTCAAGGAACTGCAGTGTAATTTAAAACATTGCTCAGATGAAGATGTGTTCAGAACAAATAGACTGTATTTCTTTTTCTCACAACCATAATTTTTATTAACCATTACCAAATACCTCTGCATGTTCTCATGCTGTTTTATTTATCCTATGAATATGCTATACATCTATGTTTTCTAATTGCCATATTCTTTGCAAAAAGAAAGTAGGAACAAAGAAAACAGTCTTCTGGTTTAAAGCAGAATAAACTTGTAATGTGTGAGATCTAGTAGAACTGAAGACTGTCCAAAACATTGAGAAAAATATACATTACATTATAAAAATATAGTTATTACTGTATTTTGTACTGTTAATGTCCAGTGCTGTTCCTAGCTGTTCAACTTGTAACAGTGTGTCTGTTTCAAATTTTTTGTGAATTTGAAATTGAGTTTATGATTGGCTTATAACAGTGCTGCCTCTTGCTCTAAATAATTATCTACATTTTTAAATTTTTAGCAGTTTGAGGTGTTTCAGTAAATCTCTGTGTCTAGGTTTAAAAAAATTTAAAATATTCTGCTCTTGAAAACATCAAAATAGGTGGCCTTGTAAGTGACAGAGGATTTGACACTGTTGATTACCCCATAAAAAATATGTACAAAGTGTAAGATGCTGTGTATTTTGGGCTCTGTGTTTCTTCCTGGGACATCTATGCTTTCTAGAATAACAGCCTTAATATTCCTGGTTTGAGACTTGGAAAGTGTGCATAGCTGTTCATCCTTACACTAGATCCGAGACAGCCAACACACCAGACCCAGCAGCTGCATGCCAAAACCTTTACGTTTCATAATCACAAGCTGTACTTTGGAAGTGGAGACAAGGGGCAGGATAATAATTGCATCATTCTGCTTTAAGCTGGCGCTTGAGTCATGCAGTAACTCCAGAATGATAGGATAATTCAGGTGGAAAGGGACTTTAGGAGGTTTCTTTTGCAACCTCGTGCCCAAAACAGGGTCATCGATCAGAACAAGTTGCTTGGGGCTTTACCCAGTTGGGTTTGAAAACCTCCTAGGACAGAGACTGCACAAATTCTCTGCAGTGGCTCCATGGTTTGTCTGTCCTCATGGGGAAAATTTTTTCCCTTTGTGTAAATCTGAACCTGTCTTGTTTGAACTTTGGCCCATCGTCTCTTATCCACCTTGCACTACTGCTAAGAGCCTGGTCTCATCTCTTCAGTCTCTTCCTGTCAGCACCACTGAGCTGCTGCTGGGCATCCTGAAGCCATCCTTCCTCCAAGCTAAACAAACCCAGCTGCCACAGCCTCCTCTTGCAGGGCCAGTGCTTCAGCCCCCACCATCTTGGAGACCCTCTGTTGGATTCCTACACATGGTAGCAAGTGTTGAGATAGTATGCAAGGTGTCTCTTCTCCAGTCCCCCCCAGAACAGAGATTAGGATTACTGTGCCATATATGTGACAACCCCAGGGTAGAACTGCATGTTTGAACCATATGTATGGAGCTCCTGAGCAGTTCCTGAGAGTCAGAGGTCAGCTACCTACACATCCTCTAATCCTGAAGGTTGAATCTGTTAGGGCCCAGCTTACTATATAAAGAAGCGGACGTAATTGGATTTATGAATCATTTAAGTAGGACTGGGCTGACTGATTTGTGTGATTTTGCAGGCTGATGACAAATGGCAGTCTAAAGAGATTGCCTGGAAGGGAAGGGGGAAAGGCTGTTTGACAACATGGTATTTTTAGAAACTTCTACAGTGTCTATCATGACAGGATCATGAGCACTTGCTTAAAAACAAGAGCAAAACTGACATCTCTGTTCGGATAGTTCTACAACTGGACTAGCAGCCTACATTCCCAGTACCTCTTTCTGAAATCAGTTGCCAGCTCTTTAAGGAGGTTGCCTTTTTGCCATGTTGTCTAGCATCACTACCAACTTTGACATTTAAAGAAACAGAAAAATAGCTGATTGTTATAGGGACAGGTTAAAAGGCTTGGTGGTGAAAAGGAGGCAGAGAGAACCTGAATCACAACATGGTTGCTGCAGGCAAGTTACAGAATAGTCTTACTCCTTTGGCTTGAGTAACTGTGAGAGCAGCTGCTTGTTTTAAATTTGCATCCTCTGCTGTAGTGTTAAATGGATGTTCCCAGTGTGGATGCTGGAAGTGGCACAACTGCTTCATTCACAGTAGCATTAGATAATTTATGGAATACATCCTAGGTTTTGCATGACTCAGGCTACAGCAAGTGATCTCTCTAAACTAGTGCAACGCAGACCATAGATTCAATCTGATTGTAGGCAAACAATGTCTCCCGTAGTTACTTAAACTGAAAATCTCAATGGGAAATGTGTTCACTGTAAGTTATTTGCATGTTTTTCATAAAGTTAATACCAATAATCTTTCTATTGAAGTTAATTTTAAAATAATTCCTGTACACCTACATAACATTCCATGAAATCCCCCGCAGAGGATGCTGCTTTGTAGAGTTATTGCTCATGCAGAATAGCTCGTCCTAAATACTGCAGAGAATAGAGCTGCAAATGTGTAGCCCAGTTCATATAATTTTGATATGGTGCTGATACCCAGCCTTTACTCTTGATAGTGCAGTATCTCTTGCAGGACTGACTACAACTGGACCCGCACCTCCCATTTCAGGGTGAGACCAATGCTTGAAATGTTCATGCAGCCATGCCTCCAAACACTCGGGGTGCTCAGGGACCTGCACAGACACATCAGACCGTTAGGCTGGGGCTCCTTCCCCTCTTCTGCTTGTGTTGCAGTCCGAAGTGAGTTTTGTCTAGTTTATGGGTATTCTGTATCCACACTGGGGGGGTCCTGTGGTGTTTCAGAGAGGATGACACAGGAGAGGTTATACCTAATGGTAAACAATACGCTTTGAGCTGCAGGTTAGGGGCTTGGTTTTGTTTGGCTTGCAAGGGAAGAGAATGGGGATGCTGTCCTCCCATGGAATAGCTGTTAGGGGAGTTGAATGCTTTGAGAACCTGCTCCCCCTTTTCCTACCACAGGAGGCAGAAACTTGAGATGCTGGAGGAGTTCACACAACTCTGATCACTGTTTACACTAGTATCCTTCCATTTGTTGCTTAGCTGGCAACATCTTCCTTTCATAAGGCCTTCCTGCATATCCATCTTGGGAGGACATCTTGGTTGAAGAGCAGGCCTGAAAATTTGTTCTTGATGGTTAAATTGCAGGATAAGAAACCTGGCAATTATTACTACACTGTTTCTTACATCAGTCCGTGCCATCACTATGAGCATGTCATCACTGTGGGCATTTGGCCAAGCTCTAGAGTGAGCATGAGCACTAGAGGCCATTTAGTGCTCACATTTGCAGGCTGGTATGGGATGATTTATATGCCCATTGTGGCACAGTAGCTGTTCAGTTTGAGGAAAAAAAAAAGTGGGAAAGGATATGTATACTTTGCTCTTAAAAGTGAGAAATTTTATGTACAAAAATGGGAAATATTTTGATAAGCCCACATGGATTATTTTCCATCCGTTATTGCAGGCAACTAAATAGAGAGAAACTGATAGGCGCTTCCCAGATGGTATTTTGTGGTAAGAGATTGAAAACCAGCCTGTCTGGCTTGTGTAACTGTGGTCAGTTCCTGCATCTGTGTTACACTTACCTCAGGCTAGCTTAGTGTGTTAACGCTGCTTGTGCCCTACAGCTCTGGGAAGTACAGCCTCTCTTAGTGATAACACCTTCTGGCTCTGATGAAGTCACAGAACATGCCAAGAGAAGGCATTATGTCAAGCCACAGCTTTTGTCTGGAACCACAAATAATCCTTCTTGGCCTTGGACAGGATAGGCAGACCCTTAGATTGCTCTGACTGGCACTCCCTGCTCTCCCCAAAAAGCTGTGTCTGTTGGGGGAATCAAGTGGTAGCTCTTCATCTTTTGCCAGAACCTGTGTGGAAGGAAGCAGCTTCAGGAGGCTGGTGCTCTACTTTATGTTGCCACAGACTTTGTATATGTGTTAAGAGACAGCAGTGGAGATCTAGTGGCTTCTCTTTTTCCTGTCCCACCTCATGTCTGACAAATGCTTCTTTTCAAAAAGTATATTGCCATCCAGCTTAAAACAAATGTTGTTCTTGCATCTAAAACTATGCTGTTGTCTGCAGCAAAATCATGTTGTTTTCATTGTGTCATGTCATTTCAACAAGTACTGGACAGTGGACTTCTCTGCTAATGCTGTGATGTAACATTCTGTGCTGATGAGGCAATACTCATCATCATCAGAGCTTTTGAAAAGTTGCCTCCAGTTTGCAGAGGTGTGTACCAATGTGGAGAGTGACAGTTGTCCTGTCTTGCCATGCTGTATCTCATGGACAAATTCTTGATGCCAGAAGCTATCACAGGAATTCCATGTGTCTGAAGACTTCCTCCTGTGCCTCATTTTTCCAAATGGTCCTGACTTCAGCCATATACTGGACTGCCAGTGTTGCAAAAAAGTTGTATGGTACCACTCACTTGTAAAACTGAGAGGAGGAACAACATGAAAGAATAACAAAGTTCATCCTTTGGCATTTTTTTGCCTTATTCTCTTCAAATTTGAGGGTAGGCTATACAAAGCAATGGGCAGTTTTCTTTTTTTTTTTCTTTTTTTTAAACAGTGGCTTAAGAAAATTTTTCCCTTACAGTTGGTTCTCATTCTTGGTTTCTTCCTTCCAAGACTTGATTCGAGTATTGCCTCATCCACTCAAAATAGCATAAAACCAGGAAGACAGCAGCACTTCGGAAAGAAATCTTTATTTCTGAATATAATGTCGTTGAATCTCTGCCCATCTTCTCTTCCTTAGTGCTTTTAGTGACCATTTCTGCAAGCTCTTGAGGACAGTCAATAACGTGCTTTTTTTAGAATATGTAATTACAGCCCCTAAAGCAAGCAATTTGGCCTCTAAATTAATAGCAGCGGCGTGGACTTTAGAGACTGATGTGGAAGGCTGTTTGATGGTGGGAAGGAAATCTGACCTAGGCTGCTGTGGACGTGAGGAGTCCGTCGGCTGTGTGGAGGCTTTCACATCCACGTCCTCCTAAAAACACACTGAGATAAAAGGTGGACATGACTGGTGCGTGTCTGTTTGGCAGAGGAGGGCTGTGAATACTGTCCGACAGCCTCATGTCAGAAATGCTGCCCGGGCTTGGGCCACCGGCCCCATCGCTCCCGTTTAGCCTGTGACAGGCGTCAGCTGCTGGCCGCTGCCAAGGGCAGAAACACAAGAAATATTTTTGTAAAGGGGGAATAACAATTCTTTTCTTCCCAGGGAGAATGGAAGCGTTTCTTCGCCTCCCCGGGGCGTTTACAGGCATGATTGGCTGGCGGCGGGGGCGGCCGGGCCCCGGCAGGACAAAGTCTCTCTGTGGAGGGCTGCTCAGAGCCGGCTTTGTCCTGCCGGGCTCCGGCCGCCCCCGCGGGGCTGCACCGCAGCCCCTCGCCAGCGGCCTGGCCGGTTCCCTGGCGGGGCGGAGGCGGGAGAAGCATTCCCGAGGCTGCCGGGACTGACCGCCAGCCCCCGGCGCCGCGGGCGGCGGGCCCGGCGATGTTACTATGGGAGCGACGCAGGGCTCGGCCGGGAGCGGCCCTCGGGAGCCCGCGGCGGGGGCGGAGCAGGTCGGTAGCATCCCCGTCACCCTCCGCGCCCCTCCTCCTGCCGCGCTCACCCACCGGCGCCCCCTGCCCCGGCCGTGGGCCCCGAGGGGAGGCGAGAGGCGGCGGGCAGGGGCGCACCTGTGTGGCGGAGCGCGGGTGACACCGGCGCACAGGTGTGTTGCTAACCCGCGGGACTCACCTGCGGCCGCGGCGGCACCCCGAGCCGCGCCGGGACCACCCGCCCTGCGGCCGAGAAGCCGTGCGTGCGAGGGGACAGGACCCGCTCAGTGCGGGCTGCGAGTTTGCTCCGCGCTTCCCACCGGCGCGGGCCGGCGGAGACAATGCTGGAACAGAGGGCGGTGGGAATACCGTGTTTTTTCCCGCTAAATGTGGGAGCGGGGAGGCATCCTGTCCTCCGAAGCGCTGACGGGTTCCTGCGGCGCCCGAAGGCAACACGTAGTTTTGTATTTCAAAATACAAAAATTGTATCTGTTGGGCTCAGCGTGCAGGTCAATGTTTTAACCGAAAAAAACCCCAGTTTCTGTGGAGGAACAAACTCAAAAGTTTGATGAAGAAAAACTGCTTCCCCCGCTCACGGGTCCCGGCTTTTTAAGATTGTCAGTTGCTGAACTGCAGTAATCAATGTGGCTCTGGAGTAGTAGGCAACATCTGTCAGGAGCGAAGGGGTGGTGTGGTGTGGTGTGGTGTGGTGTCCGTGCCGGCATGCAAATAACTGAACTTAGCTGTAGTCAGTTCCCCCACCCCCAGTAAAATGTGGATGGAAGCCATAAACGCTTATTTACGCCTCATACTTGTGTTGTGGCTTGTAGTATAATCAGTACTCTTAAGTATCATTGCAGTCTGGATTATTTTATGTGATTATTTCCATACTCTGTCTGTTCAGGTTGTTTTTTGCTTGGATGATTTGGTTTTTGTTTGTTATTGGTTTTGTTTGGTTAGGGGTTTTTTTGCCACAGAGGTTGTGCAGTTGATCTGGGTAACTTACTCCACTCTTCTTGTTATCGTCATGCTCACCTGTATTTGAGTGTTTCATCTCTTCTTAATCCTTCTTGTAAGCCCTTTGACACAGATCCCAGCGTATTTGACACTGTTGCTCCAGTACATCTGGTAAGTAGGTATAATCATTTGCTGATGGCTCTGGTGAGAGAAATAGTGCTGGTGACTTGCCTTGCAGGGGTCTCTTGGGGGTGAGGTTTACACGTGTTGTCCTAAGGTGGATGGAAAGTCTGAGTCATGCACGTTTGAACTATAGGAGTTACAAAGCCTGTATTTACAGATGTACACTTCATATGGCTATAGCTTAACTACTTCACTTAAATGAAGTTACAGTCATTATGGAATGATTATTGAAGTAAGACACTTCACAGTGTGTTCCAACAAATGTAGTGCCAGGCTGTGTTGTCTGTCTGCTTTCATTTGTCTCAAATAGCAACATTTTTTTGGCCTGCTTTTGTCAACATTGGTGGAATCCTTTTGGAGTTATTGACAATGCTTCTGTTGGTTTCATAAAAAGTCTGGGTTGTCAGGTCTCAACTGAGTGTATGGCATTTATTCAGACCATTTTAGGGGCTGCCTTTCATGTAAAGAAGTAAGATTTGATCGGTTTGGTCAAAACTTCTTATTGGTTCACAGCTGTGTGTCCATGTAGTATGAAGTTGGTCGTGTTGGTTATGAATTCAGTGCCAGCTTCTCTGTCAGCAGAATGGGAGCTTTGGCTGATCTTTCCCTCTGCCTATTGTGTGAGACTGCAAGAAAGCTCATGTTTCTAATGTGGACTGAACTTAAGTGGGGAGACATGGTCAGTGTAACCACTGCAGTGGTTATGCTTCTTATAATACAGTTGCTAGTAAGGCCACAATTCCATTTCTTTTATAAAGACAGCAGTTTGCTAATTATTTTGTAGAAAAGGAGAGAAAAACCTGGAGAGATACTACAGCTATGAGTTCTGGCTTCCTCTTTATTTTTCCAAATGAAGCTGTGCAAACAATATAAAATTTATAACCGTACTAGGAATTCTGACTGTAATTCATGACTGTTAAAATTGCAAATGAACTTAGAATCACTTCATTTTTAAAAGCCATATTTGGAATGCATTTCTTACCATGAGAATTAAGAACTCTCCAAGAACTTTGTGTGATCTGTGCTGATAGGAGAGACATATACTGCAAGTAGCAGCCTTCAGGCAGATTTATGCTCCTGAATGCATCCTAACTGGAGTGTACAGTGGAAAACAATATGTAAATGCAATTATTGTCAATGCTTTGTGAGAACAAAGCATCATCTAACTTACTAAGTAGTAAGAGAGGTGCCTACTGAGATTGCTATCCCAGATCTTCAAAATACAGTAAAGAAGAAAATGCTCCTTCAAGGCCTGCAGTTCTAGCTGTTAACTAAACAGGCAGATAATCAGCAGCAGCTTTCCAGGTGTTTGTGTCTTGTGTTGTGCCCTATTAAGTGATCAGAGAGCAATATCTTTTTGTATATTCTGCAGCTGGACTCTCTAGATCTGATAAACAATACTGCACGAGTGTTTCATAACTGAGTTTTGGATGATTCTTGTTAAAAAAACACAGTGTTAAAAAAAAACAACTTGGAAGGAAACCAGCTCTGATCTACAGCACCTGAATATAGCTGCAAGAAATAATGCACCTATTCATTATTCATTTATTTATGACTTAATAATATGTATATACTTAGCCTGCCTCACCTTTTGCTTGCACATGTGTGCCTATTCTGTGTTGATAGAGCATTCCAAGTGCTCACCCCTTATGACTTTTAGTCAGTATGAACTTTCCAGAGATAATGCAGGATGTCTAGCTAGACTATCGTTCTAGGCTCCATAAACAAAGCTCTGAGAAGCAAATTGTTGGCCTTTGACTGAACTGAGAAGCCTGCTGTCCGAGTCAGTGCTTGGCACTGATTGCTCTTCTTCCTATGTTCCAGTGCTTGCAAAAATCTGGTGGATAATGTGGGTTTCTTTTAATGGCCATGGCTGAGGATTCTTCTGTCCAATCAGTATTTCAGCAGCTTTTTAAGGAGTTGCAGAACAGGATGAAAAATAACTTACATTTTTTATTTCTTTGTTTTCCTTTGCAGTTCTTACTCCAGAAATAAAAAGTGGTCAGTGGTTTTGGTTATTCTGTTCATAGAGTTGATACATTATTAAAGCAATTGAAGTGACAGTAGCATAGCTAATTGGTAGCATGTGTGTGCATGCTCTTTAGATGATGCATAAGAACTCGTTTTTTCTGCTTTGAACTGTACTTGCGTTGTTTTGTCTGTGGGCTAAGTAACGATTATAGTTTGGCTGTAAATTTTTATCATCTAACACTTAGTTTCCTAAAAAGTCTTTAAGTGGGGATGTTGTTTCTGACTCGGTACTTTGGCAAGAACTCCCTTTCAGTTGCTGGCAGTTGACAAATCCTTGTATGTGCTTTACCTCAGTATGATGTCTTACATTAGGGCAAAAAATCCCAGTGTCAGAGTTCTAAAGACATGGTGTTGATGGCAGACGGATGCCTACTGACATTTCCAATAGCTGCTGTGCATTCGGCTCCCCTTGGGCAATAATTCTTTCCTGGCAGTTTGTGTGCAGTGCCCAGTGCACCTAAAAGATTTAAGGATAGGTTAAGACGGTGGAAGAAGGAGAGGAGTCTTCTACCTTAGAGACACTTGTCAAGCTATTGGTAGAATGTGAGAACCCCGGTACCAGAGTACCTGTACTGTTGATACATCCCTATTTGCTGTCCCCTTAGTGTATGTGAAATACTTATAATCTAGTTCTAACATATGTGAAGGTCTTTAGTATGTTTTGTCATTTTCTCAATGGAATTTTGTTTGACAGGTTATTATGAAGTCTATTTATTGTTGCTGTGGTGGTGAACTATAGAATTTAATTAGTTAAATTTTATTCATTAACTTCTCTCCCCTGTTTTTATAATTTGACCTAATTTTAAGCTCCTTTTCCAAGCTTTCTTTTCCTGCATTATCTTGTAAAAGCCAGTAGATAAGTTCCTAATGTCTTCTGCAGCAATAAGAATGGACTGAAACTCTTGGATCACAATGATTTGAAAAAAGGATTAAATTTGTCTTCGTTTTTTTAAAGCTTTTCCATCTACGGGCAGGTACTTCAGTTTCTTTCAGATGGGAAAAAAGCAGAACACTTTATTAAGGTTTGCTTCTGCTTTGTGTGTCAGAAGGTTCTTGAAGTGTATAATGCTCTTTCATGTGGCTCAGACCACAAGAAGAAAACTTTCTGTTCCAAATCTCAGTTGAGAGTGAACTTTCAGTTGCTACCAAAATGAGGTTTGCTCTGGGTGGTAATTTAACGGAAGCATTTCTAAACCTTAATGATTCTGAGCTGCTTCCCTTCAGCCACATACGCAAAAGCATTCTCTTGTTTTTCTTTCTTAGTTCTTTTCAAAGCCTCATGTGGTTTATGAAAGTTGCAAAAGGAAGAATATTTTTTTTCTGTCACTTGCCGAGCTTGTTCTGGTTAGTTTATTCTTTGTGTACTCAGTTTGCAGTTCAGTGGAAGTGGCCCTATCTCACAGGGATGTGTCAGTTTGGTTTCACTGAATGGTTGTAGTGATGCCTGAAGTTACTTACATTGATGTTACATGCATGTCAGCTGTTGACTCTGTAGAAATACTGCATCAATGGCTCTAGTTTTAAATTGTTCTGCTGGCATCCTTTCAAGTGAAGAAGCAACGGCTGCAGATAAGCACAGATTAGTGCCATGGGAATGAACCAGTAACGTGAAAGTTACTGTCTTGATATGAAAGAAAAGGGGCATCTGACTTCACCCCTCTGCCCCTTGTATTGATTTTACTGCTTGTTTATTGACTGCTGTCATTAATGCTATTGGTAGGAATAATTTCTACATATGCTGGAGGCATATGTGGTAGATTCTTCATAGTGATGTTAGCAAAGTCATGCATAACTGCATGGTATACGTAGAGTTCACATCCAGCCTTGCAAAAGGATTGCGGGAAAGGAATGGAAAGTACTTGAATTTTACCACTCTCATCTGCCCTTCTGTTGTTTTCTTGCCTGAGAGTGTTTTAACACTGTTATCAGATATGGGTGAATTTTAGTGTAGTACTATTTTACGTTGGATGATAGGTTGCTGGTGACATTGTCCCAGAAGAATTCATGGCTGTGGCTATATGATTAATTTTGTTGTTTGAAAACATCGTTATACTCCTTTGGAGGCTCTGAGGAGGAAACTGCTGTGAGTAAAGGGATTCTGAATGTGTTTTACTGAAGTAGGTGGAGCTGCCTTAATCCGTTGTCTCATGGTATATAAGGTCTTGGGAAGGGCTGGGTGGTTATTTGTTTCCTCTTTTTCTAAATACACTGTGAGGAGTATCAGTATAAGACGTACAGACCTAAACCCTTCAAATGCAGTCCCCAGATCTGCATTTGCATCTGTGCATCCCACTGTCTGAATGACAGTAAAATTGCTGAACTTCCTTTTGCAAAAGATTTTGTTTTCATTTTAGTTCCATGTGAGATGTTGAAGTTTAGGAGTGAACTTCAGCAATGCTCTCTGGCATGACTGAGTAGACTGTTGAAACATCTTTAGAGGGAGAGGTGAGTTGATAAGACCTTGAAGGCAGGAGTGTGGTGGTGGAAGGAAGGGAATGTGGAGAGGTATGACTAGTGTGACTGGAAAACAGTGAAAAGTTGGCTAATGAATTGTTTGTTGTGGCATGTATATGAATGATGCTAAATGTATGAGTTCAAGCTCAAAACAGCTTGATTTTATAGAGTTGTGGTCTCTTTTGGTGAATGTGACCTTCAGTTTGGTGTTTCTGTGTTGTTAGGTTTGTGATACAGCGTTGGTGGTCGTATGAAATGCATTGTATAGTGTGAATTTTATGAGGTTTTAGGCTTAGATGTGATCAAATGTACCATTAAATTTCATACATTACACAGAGCTATATTCAGGTTTGTTTCATTCAGAGAAGAAAATAAAGCTAATGTGACAGTGTGTAGTAAGATTACATACTTAGACACATACACACAGGAATGCTTGACTAAAAGTAAAATGCTTCCAAGAATACGGCATATTGTTGTTCTATTAATAGAGTGAGAAAAAAGGCTGCTAGAAACCTTAGCAGGGATAGAAAATCCAGTTCAGGATGAAGCTTCAGAACTAACAGTTGTTCTATTGTTTGAATTGTCTTGCATTATGACTGGATGATTAAATATAAATGCTGGCCTGATTGGATTGTATCCCAGTAATGAACTGGCCTTTTAAAAACCAGTTGCAGGAAGTAGTAGACAGGTACCCAGCTTGTTTTTCTCAGATTCCAGAGTTGCAGGTGTTGAATGACCAATAGCACAACAATCTTTTGTAACTAGAGTTGGTCACTTCTACTGCTTGGTTTGCTAGTTGAATATGGATGCAGGAAGATGAAGCATTCAAAAACAGTAGCAGTACAAAGTGTACTGCTGAAGTTGAATAAAACTATGATTAGAACTTTGCACTGTGTAATACATATGGTGCTTCAGTGGATTTTTTGGTTGCTTGGTGGTTTTTTTATTTTAAGATGCTACAAGAGTAAAAGCTATGTTTTATCTGCAGAGAATAAATAATTCATGAAATGAGGCACTTCAGGAATGGTGGCTGCACTTAGTTTATTTCACAGTTAACTTAATTTTTTTCTTAATGAAATCTAGCTTGATGAAATTTTATATGTACACCTACTGAGTCTGATTTACCTCACTATCAAATCCTGATACTGCAAGCATACCAGAACCAAACTTCTGAATTTTTATTTTATTATGCCAAGACAAGTTCAAGTCTCCTTGAACTCAGCTTGTGCACAATTTGCTGCGGCACTTAAATTCTCAGACTTCATCTGTGTGGGTATCTCAAGGAAGGTCCAGAAACATTGTGACTGTAAAGAAATGTGTTAGGTTTCCAGTTAAAGTGAATGGGGCTAAGTCAGAGCTAGCTTTTAAAGCCAGTGTTGATCAGCTGAACTGAAAGTTCAATGTCCCTTCAAGTAGTTACCTTCCTGAAGTGTATCCAAAAGAACCTTCCTAGCACCATAATCTGTGTGAGAGGGTGCAAATCTAGGAAAAACATTCAGAAAATGAAACAGGAAATAAACTCATCACTTTCCAGTGTGTATGCACATATCCAACATTCAAGTATAATTGATCTGTCAGCCTTTTACCTCAATTAATTTTGATCTTCGGATGAAATCACTTGGCTTCCAGGTTTTCTGTCTCCTCAAGCTTTGCTGAGTTTTTAAAAAATAGGTGGTGGAGAAATCTACTGCAAGACTGCACATGCTGTGCCTCTTGAGGTGAGGTTTGTTTTCTTTAGAGCCCACTCAACACCTGTGGGAGAGTAAATTGTCATTTCCAAGGCTCCTCCACTGGGCTGGTGCTATAGATCCCAGAACACGTGGGAAAACCAGCTTCTGGCTGTCCTCTGTGAAGCCGTGTGTGAAAAGGAAGACATATTTGATGAAAAAAGTTAGTTGCTAGAGTGTTACTTCTCAAGAGGCAGAAACTGTTTTCTAAAAACTAATGGGGGGAGGGGGGGGGATGATGGGTGGACAACAATAGGGAAGTAGGATCTGTTTTGTTTTTTCCCCAAATGGCAGTTTTCTATTTCAATTGAAGCTGTTCCCTTACATATTTTGAAGAATTGATGGCTTCCTGTTTGGGGAACACTGGAACAATTTTACCAGGGCAATGAGAGAACTGTTGCAAAAGATAGAGGACTTGCTCCTGGAATAGATCTAAGCTGAATTTTTGAGATTTAGCATTAGATAAGACCTGAGTATTTTGAGCTGTATTTTAAGTACAATCAGTTTCCTTTTTTTTTTTTTCCCTCTTCATCTTGAACAAGCTTTTGTTTCATTTGTAATGGGAAATTGTACTGGTTTTTGATG
Organism: Nicator chloris; assembly: GCA_013400495.1. Taxonomy (NCBI): domain Eukaryota; kingdom Metazoa; phylum Chordata; class Aves; order Passeriformes; family Pycnonotidae; genus Nicator; species Nicator chloris. Next base: position 11,341 of record WAAE01034945.1, on the reverse strand, counting down.
AGGCATGTGCGTGCATCTAAGCCCAGTAGAATTCAGCTGTAACAAGTGCAAACTACTCCACTGGTGCCTACCACTCATCCCAGAAAAGTTTTGCATGTGTACTTTTAATTGGCATAACATATGGGGGTTGTAAATAGATGCCGAGTTTTAATGTTTGGAACTTGTTACACTCTGCTATATAAATACTGCCTTTTGCCCCTGTCCCTGCCTCTGATCCTGGTAAATGATGACCTGCTGTGGGTAACACCAAACCAGTACAGGTGACTGCTTTTGTAGTACCCCTTTCCACAATTATTGGAGAGGGAATGAGAATGTGAATCTCTTGCTAAAAAGATTACTTTGTTCAGTAAACATCACTGTTTTAAGAAGACACCCCCCAATCCCTAGTAATTTTTGCATACTCAGTTGAAATGATTAACTGTTGCTCTTACTGTCAGAGATCACAGGTACTGTGAAATACAAGTGAATTAATGCTGGAAGATCTGTCTGTGTGGGTGTTCTTTACCATTCTAGTGTAAAGAGAAATTACTCTTTTATGTCAGCAAAATCAGGACCTTAAAGGATCTCATGATATTTTCTGAAAGCGTAAACTGTTGAAGTTCAGGTAAAAAGCAGTTTGGAAGAAAGTTTCACTCTGAAAAATGTAACCATAATTCTTTATAGCTTTTTATTGTTAAGTGCTAAAATGTAGGATTGCTAATTTTTGGGTACCTATTTTCATGGTGCCTTGGTGTCTCGGTGTCTCTGTCTGCATTAGTGCCTGGTTTATCTTTGGAGTACCAGATGTTTCTCTTTTTTTTCCAGAACATGAAACTGCATGGGGAACACATTTATTTCCTCTCTATAAACAGTACATTTAATTACTGAAATAAATGTGGTGAGAAAAGGCACTTAATAAAACCGGAATCAATTACAAAACAAACCAACAAAAAACCACAATCCCAGTCTGTTTGACGATAGGGTATGGGCTTCAGATGAAAGAAAGAAAATAAAAAGCACCTAGCAAATATGATTTAACATCACGTTTTCTGCCATATTCATTACGAACGGAAGGTTTTGGAACAGGATATTGGCCTAATGAGAATTGTCAGGGTTTTTCTTCTCCAGATTAGGGAGAAACGCGCTCAGGCGGCAGCGCGCTGCGAGGGCCGTGCGGCAGCCGTGCCGCGGCTCCCGGCGCCTCTGCAGCCCCCTCGCGGCGCCGGGCAGCCTTCCTGGGAGCACGGCTCACGTCTGCCTGCCCGCTCTAGCTTTTAAAGTGCCCTGCAAATTCAGCAGAAGTGCCAACGCTGCTCCTGGTGCTTGTAACCTGCAGCACGAGCAGGGGCCGCGGGAAGGGAGCAGGCTTGCTTTCTGCTCGTCTTTGCCACGGGGCATATATTTAGTGTGCATATATGTGTAAATAAAAAGTACCTTTTGCCCTGCACAGGACATCCCCAAGAATCACTCCACGTGCCTGAAAGCGCTATCCAAACACTCCTTGAGCTCTGTCAGGCTGGTGCTGTGACCATTGCCTGGGGAGCTGTTCCAGTGCTCAGTCACGCTCTGGGAGAAGAACCTTTGTCTAATATCCAATATAAACCTCCCCATGACAGCTTCAGGCCATTCCCTCAGGTCCTATCACAGGTCACCACAGAGAAGAGATCAGTGCCTGCCCCTTCTCTTCCCCTCACAAGGAAGTTGTGACTGCAGTGGAGTCTCCCCTCAGTCTCCCCTAGGATGAACAGACCAAGTGACCTCAGCCACTCCTCACACAGCTTCCCCTCAAGGCTCTTCACCATCTCTGGGTGGTTGCTCTCTAATAGCTTTCTATCTTTTGAGGTATTGTGGTGCCCAAAACTGCACACAGGACTTGAGGTGGGGCCACACCAGCACAGAACAGAGTGGGACAATCAATAAATCAATATACTTTCTCATACTCTTAACTAGCCTTAAAGCCACTTGGGAACACAGACAGCCTTTCTCTGGACAGACTGGATCAATGGTTCAAGACCAAAAGCATGAGGTTCAACAAGACCAAAGGATGGGTCCAACACTTCCATCAGCAGTGCTACAGGCTATGGATAGAGTGGCTGCAAAGCTGCCCAGCAGGAGAGGACGTGGGGGTGCCGGTTGACAGCAGCTGAACATCAGCCAGATGCACCCAGATGGCCAAAAAGGCCCTTGGCATGCTGGCCTTTGTTAGCAATAGTGTGGCCAGCAGGATGGGGAAGTGTGTACTCGGCACTGGTGAGGCCGCACCTCAAATCCTGTGCTAATTCTAGGCCCCTCACTCCAACAAAGACATTGAATTGCCTGAGCATGTCTGGAGAAGGGGAACAGAACTGGTGAAGGGTCAAGCACAAGTCCTGTGAGGAGCAGCTGAGAGAGCTGCGGTGTTTAGCGTAGAGAAGAGGATCAGGGGTGACCTCATTACTGTCTACAACTGCCTGAAAGGTGGGTGTAGCCAGGTGGGGGTGGATCTCTTGTCCCAGACAGCTAGTGACACAGTGAGAGGACATAGGCACAAGTTGTGCCAGAAGGATGTTTCAATTGAACATTAGGAAAAGTTTCTTCACAGAAAGTGTTACCAAACATTGGAACAAGTTGCCAAAGGTTGTGGTTGAGTCACCATCCCTGGAGCCTTGTAGGTATACTTTTAGGGATATGGTTTAGTGGTGATCCTGGCAGTGTTACAATTACAGTTGGACTCAGTGATCCTGGAGACCATTTCCAACCCAAATGATTCTGTGATTTAATCTGTCCCTTTTATAAAATTCTGTTTTACTGGTACATCCTTAAAAGTGAAGCCTCATCTGTTCTCCAAGTTGAATTTAGCTTCAGAGTTCTAATATTTGTTCTGCCATCTCCCTTGGCCTGCCAGTTCAGCTGACAGAAATGGCAAGAGAGTAATTCAGTGAGAAAAAATGAGCATGTTTTTGTGGCTTTAGAAAGCTGTCTTGGCTTCCTTTTAAGAGCTAAACAGCAGAATTCACAGAGTGAGTCAAGGGGCTGCATGTAAATGAGCAGGAGTGTGGAAATTGTTATGGTCAGAAAGAATTTGTTTAGTTCATACTACATAAAGCTGTACCCAGCCTATGAGATTATGTGTTTGGGAAGGAAAAACTGCATAGCCAAAGATGAAAAGAGGTGTTGGTCTTGTGAGAACCTTCCGAAGGTGCTCATTTTTAGAGGCAAGGAAACTGTCAAGTCTGAGAAGAAGAAAGCACATAAAAAGCAGGAGAACAAACAAATCAAAAATACAACCCACCTGAGATTTCCATAAGCTATTTCTAAGGTGAATTGTGACTTGACCTCAAAGTATTTTAAGAAAATCCTGATTCTCCCTTTTCTTCCTTTAAAAATGCTTGTCCCACCTACAAATTTCAGTATAATTGGTAGATGTTTGGTAAAAATATGTAGAAAATACAGTTTGCCTAGAGAATATCTTACTGTCTTAAACAGAAAAAAATTTCCCAAAAACAAGTTGCCTTTTTTTTTCCTGTGCCCAAAGAGTCTAGTGTATGCATTACTCAGATATTTATATGTGCAGTCTCCCCATTTTTATTTAGGTGTTTCTTTAATACAGAGTTGAAGCAGAACAAAACTATCCAGAGATGATGTACTCTATGCTATAATCCAGCAAAATGATGCCTTTATGCCACATTCTTTACTGCTTTGTTTTCAGTGTCCAGGTTAGTCCCTTTCTGTTTTGGAATTGCAGAAACATTAAATATTTACATAACTCAAATGCTTTTACAATGCCTCTATTTTGATGTGAGGTTTTTTCCTGTGCTTGGGCAAATTCCTGCGAAAATTCTCTCAACTGAGGATGCTGTTTTGTCACTGTGGGCCATTTCAAGAATGCTACTGCAAGGGCTGCTGCCCTGGGCAGATTGTGTGATATTCTTCATTACATTTAAGCATTGTTTGTCATTTAAATGCTGTGAGTTGTATGAAGTGATATATTTTGCATAAGAAGCACACAACTTGTCAAAGATCCAGATCAGCACAGATCTGCTCTGTCTGTGAAACCTTTTTCCATCCCCTTGGGCTTACTCGTTGAACACATTTTTTGTGCACTGGGAGATCTGGGGCATTATGCTGTGAATGTTAATATCAGGACTACAATGTAAATGAGACCTAGATGCATTTGTCAATTAATATGCTCAATAGTCTGATGAACAGTGCTGTTGCCCTTCATCTCTCCAGTTCCAGATAGGAGTGGATTCTGGTTCAGTTTGCACTCTGGAAGGCATTTGTTGTGTCACAGTGCAACAGGAGGTAGAAATTAATGCAGATTCTGCCACCCAGGAATTCTTCCTCACCTGATAGCTGGCTCAAACTCCCACAATGGGATAAGGCTGATCCCTGTTTTCCAATTACGGGGGCTGTTTTCCTGCAAGACTTGTACTTGACAGAAATGGAGGAAGTCTGTGTGTTGGCTTCCTTGCACAACACGTTAGACTACTTGACTTAAGCCAAATTATTACTCTTGGCTCTGCGGCTGAGAGCGTTGGTACTGGGTGATTTGTAAGAAGTAGTAGTTTTGCTAACTGGAAGCAAAATTCATAGTGAAATAGTGCTCGGCACAGTGTCAAGTCATGACTGTGGGCATTGTTGTCATAATGGATTCATACTATTCCTGAAAGAAGTGAAACAAAAGACCCTTTCATTACTGTTCAGTTAACCATTCTCATTTGATAATTTAAAAAGATTTTACACAACTTAAGAAGTAAGGATTTGTTTGTGAATGCCCGGAATAGGCTTGTTGTACTTCATGCAGTATTTGCCAGTACTGTTTTAGATCAAGTTTACATTTTATAGCATATATAGCACTATACAACAACTGAATGCTATAACTCCTGGGTGAAATATGATTAAGAAAAGCTTTACACAATGTCTTGTCTTTTACATGAAAAATTATTTGTGTTTCTGTTTAGTGACATTCAACTTACCATTATCTTATTCACCTATGAAAAACAAATTTTTAGAAACACTGTGCTCAATTTATGTTTTCTTCAGGTGTTTTTAGGCAGCCGTTCAGATTGCTGGTTTTACATGCATTGTGTTTCTGGGTAAAAAAAAGTTCCTGACACAAAGTGTGATTATACACAGAATCACAGAGTGATTTGGGTTGGAAGAGACTTAAAAATAATCTAATTCCAACCCTTTTGCCATGAGCAGGGACAACTTCCACTTGACCAGGGATGAATGTGTTTGTTACCTTGACGGTAGTTGAAAAGTGTTTTGCTAATACTTGTTCTTGTTGAGTAAACTCCCAAGACATCAGGATGAAAGCAAACCTTATATAATGTAACTGATAATTCTCCATTAGAGAGAAGAGGAAGAAAGGATTGTTTGCACAGCTCATTTCTATGTGATTTTTTTTTCTTCTTCAAAAATTTCCATTCCATTGCAGAAGTATACTTATGTGTACAGTTTGTGACACTTTTTTTCCCAACTTCCTGCATCCTGGTAGTATAACCCATTGTGATGTTAACAACCATTTTCATTTTACTGGAATGTGAAAGTAGAATTGATGATCTTTTAACATGGAACTATACCTTAAATTTCTTCTTTGTGCTCATAGGAGGAAAGAGTTTCTGCCATTGCTGAAGAGCAGTTATCTTTTACTTCTAGTGGCTATCTTTAGCAAACCATTTTTTATCACTTCTCTCTTAATTTGAGCCATTCGTCATTTTAGGAGCCTGTTTCTTGAGGAGGATCTGTTGCTCTTCTGGGAGTTGCTGTATTGGTGCAGAAACCTATATGAAAAATAAGATATGCTTCTCTAAATCAGAGCATTTATTGGCAGAAAATAAGGTACCTCCTTTTGTGAGAGATATTGGCTGTATTTGGAAGATCCATGGGTAAGAGTAGTTTTCTCATTTTCCTGGATCCTAATCAAAGGTCTGCTGTATCATATACAGATAATTCTTGGGAACATGTCAGTTGGAGCCTTCTTCCAAGTGGCTTCCTCACTGCGGGGGAAAGGCCTGGTAAAGGTCTTGTTCCTCTTCAGTCACTTTTCACTATATTAAGAATACTTGGCAAGCTCTGACTGTGCAACTTATGTTACATCATCATCATAATTTTGTAGACATCTTTAATAACCTTGGTGATGGCATCCAGCTGAAAAAGAGATGTGGTACTTCACATCACACACTTATGTATAGATTGCTTCTCATTTCAGTAAGCCTCTGCTCTCTGCAGAGGGCATTTCTTTAGTGTCGTCCAGAAATCGAAGTGGATCACGATCTTTGAAAGCCTGTAATCTAAGGCCATCTTTTTGTCCATCATAATTGTGTTTGTGAGAGCAGGTGACATGTAAGGATAGTTTCTGATTCCTTTCATAGTATACCTGGTCTTTAGACCAGGAATACTTACGTCTTGATGCAGCTCCCTCTGGGCTCCCTCCACCTGGCTGTTCCTATCAGCGGCTAGAAGAGTTCCTGCCTCTCTGTCTTTTACAAGTGGGTAGCTTTCAGTTAAGCTTGAAGTTCTTGATCATCTTCGTTGTACAAGTCTGTCTTTAGGGAAAACCTAGACTCAGCTTTCAAGGTTTCTATGCTTACATCCATATTAGCATACGAAGGGGAACAGGAAAAGTTGGAGTGCAAGGACCTCTGTTTTTGTGTTTCTTCCATAATGGAGCCAACAAGACTGTTTCAGGTGTCCTTTCTGCTTGCTTGGATGGATTGTGCCTTGCTTGTATAGATTATATATAAGAGGAAACACCCTCTTTCTTCCTTGTTTTTAGAGGAAGAGATCAAAACATAGAGTTAGATGTAAAACTTCTACCAGGGTGAGTGGAGACATGCAGCCTGCTGCTGTAAGATTTTGTTGTGGTGTTCTGAGGTTGCTCTGTTGAGGTTTTTGAGAGTTCTCCTTTTCACCTTCCCCAGTTTATAAACCAGATCATCATGCTTAGTTTTCTTTCCCCACATGATTCATGAACATTTTATTGTCAGGATAGACTCCCAGAAAGAACCAGAGTGTGTATCTGTCATTGGAATTGAGCTTGCTTTTAGAAAGAGTTTCTGTTTTAAATGTCTGTGGATAATGGGGATGATACATGAAAGGGTTGTAATTGCCTTTGTAATCTTGTGCTAGGAGTGAAGTTAGGTTGTAGTTTCCCTTTATAGTTAGTTTTCGTGAAGAGGCATGCAGTGAAAGTGAAAGGACAGTGTCTGGGACAATGCTTGTTTGAAAATATTTTCTATCTCACTTTAAAAGAATTGAATTGAGGTATTCCTATTCTGGAGTTTTCTTTGTTTTCCTTCAAAATGAAACATCCAAATGCAAACACCTGCATCTTTCTGTTAACTCTCTGGTCTCTTCACTTGCAGCAACATTCCCAGATTTCCTGATTATTTTTTAAATTCTTTTTTCAGAAAAATTTCATTTTAAATTTTGGTGGAGGCAATCCATTCATTTTTCTCATTGTGTTCCATTAGAGAAAAAGGATAGTCCAAAACCAAGAAAGAAGAGTCCTTGCTGTTATAACTGCTACAGCTCATGGATAATGTTTCACCATTTTTATTCTCATGTCATCATGGTCTTTTCTTCTCTATTCAAAGTGCTTCTTAAGCTTTTCAGGGCAATGGGAAGGAAAACAGAAAAGCCAAGAAAACAGGGCAAGAGAAGTCTCAAAGACATACTTACATTTGTTTCTTTTTCCTGCCCTTTTTGTAAAAATAAATAAATAAATACCAGTTTTGGAAGCTGTGAATGTGAGTCTGTTGAGAGGAATGTGCTCTTTAGAAATGTTGATGGGGATTCTAAACTATTTCAAGCAAACTCTAATAAAAGTCCTACTCGCATCCGAGTGGGTAACCTGAGTTGGGGGCTGGTGTCAGTGTGTTTCTCCTAGATCCCCTTGGTGTTCACTCTTGGAAGCTCAGTGATGAAGGTGCATCCTCTGTTCATCCTAGTTCTGCTGTCTTGTGCAGAGGTGGGGTCACAGTCAAAATGCAGAATGCTGAATTCAGTCTTCATTTTGAATGGAAAACCTTGAACACATGCATTGTGCCTCTGCGGACTTCCTATCCACTAGTCTTCCCCCTTTCCCCCTCTGCAAAAAAACCAAAACCGCACCAAAAAATGAACAACACAACTCTTCACATTTTACACTGCTGTCTGAAGTAATACTCTTTAGCAGTTAAAATTGGTCTACTAGTGAAAAATAAAATCTATGTATGGGCGTTTTGGTTAGCATTGTGTACAAAGCTTGGCATGTCTTCCTATCTGTTCACTGCCTGTGAAACTTACATAAAGTCTGGGGGAAAAGTTCACTTGAGGCTTAAATTTCACAGCATTCATGCAGCATAAATGGGACTGATAGCTTGACCTATTTTCCAATAAAGTAACCTATCTGTTTGGCTGTACGATTAGCTTATCGTTCTTACAGGGATACCTTACTAAATGTTTGACAGCAAATACTGTTATTTGCAGTTTGTATTTATTTATTTCTCCTTTTTTTTTGCTGAAGCCAGGCCCACACAGTTCTGAAAAAACTGTAGAATATTATAGTCAATATATGAATTTTCAAATCATCTGCACTGCACTTAAGCCTTTTTTCTTTTAAGTTTAAATTAGGTTCCTGGTGGGGTGAATCCATACGTGCTTGAAAGAAGGTGCTGCATAGTGATCTGTTTTCAGCACTTCGTTTAAAATCAAACAGACATAAGATTACAGCACTGCATTTTCCTGGGATCTCTGAAACTGGAAGTTAGATAAACTCACAGTACGTTTCCTTGCTGTGGTTTTGATGTGTTTCTGTGTGAAACTGACGGCAGGATTTGTTCGAGTATGTAGGCCACTATTGTATTAGAATTACATAACCCTGTTGAGTGGTGGAAACAGATGAAAAGACGGGATGTACGGCGTTCCCTCACAGATTATATCCTGCAACAATGAAGACAGCTCAAGCTCTGCAGAGAATGTGGTCACATGCAGTCAAAAAGTTGGGGATTTTGAAAGGGCACGTGAGTTGCTTTTTGTTGCATCTTGCTGCACGTCTTTTCTTCCCCTCCTCCCCTCATATATCCCTCCCTTCTCCAACTCACTTTTATAGCCAGACAATTGTTGTGTCAGGTATTCTGGTTTTGTTCTTCTTTCGGCTTGAATGAAGTTGTCTTCGGTGATCTCTCAGTAGGAAGTAATTGCATAAATCTCTTGATGACTGTCAGTTAGAGCTGCAACGGCTGCCTGTTTGTTGCACACTGGCAGTTTTAGCGCTGTGACTAGTTTCTTGCCAAAGGTTCTACTAAACAGTCTATTTTGGATATTTAGAAAGCACCTGTCATTTTAGTATGTGAACATTAGACAGATTTAAGCAAATCCTGACTACAGTGTTTTGATTAGAAGTGGACTGACTATAGTCCCTAATGAATTTAGACTAACTAATTACAGTAATTTGCATTTACTGCAGGTAGCCTGTTGTCTGTGTGAAACCTGGGTGGACTTGTAAAACAGTTACTATTAGTAACTGGAGGTGGGGTTCTTAACCATTTTGCCTGCCTTTCTCTCTCCAGTGTTTTGGTGTGCAATCTTGCAGTGAAACTGCGATCCTGTAAGGGATGCACAAGCTGCTCAGGATCCCTTTGTGTTTCCTTACAGATGAAGTATGAAGAAATTGGCAAGGTGATGAAGGCTTTGCATAACTCATCACTTGATGCACTCAGAGGAGAGTCACATCACTAAATGTGGAGTACAGGAATTTCACAATTCGGGTGGAGACTTAGATATTAGTTTTGATCAAGTCCCCGACTGGTGATTTGTAATATTTGTAGTCTCTCCCTCCCTCTCAATCTTCTCTTCTCCATTCTCTGACGGTATGGGTTAGCATCATGACAATGGCAAGCAGCAGTACCTTTTATTATGTTAAAGAGATTATTGTTTAGAGATTGTTTTTTGCCTTACGGGCTTCCAAGGTGACCATTCCGTTCCTTGAACTGTGTTGCAGAGCCTGCATGCTTTATCGGTATAGCAGTACTGATTGTCGTGTTGTCTTGGTAATTACATTGTACAAAATCAGCTTTGCAAGTACATAGTGTGCTTTCCTTCCCTGATGCAGAGTACAGCAACTTTTGTTGAATTTTTGGTAACAGTTTCAAGGTAAAAATAAACCCCCTGATTTACGCAGAAGGTACCTGAAACAGTCAATGATACTAATCTTTTTCTAGGCACAAATGAGATGATACTATGGGCTTGGCATCTTGCAAGACCTTAATTTTAGTGTCTGTAGGAAGTAGTTTCTCTTTCATTCTTACTATGTTGAGTTTTTTTTTAATCAGATACCGTAAGACTTACTTGTCAGAGTAAAGTAAACTTAACTCTGTGGGATTATGATGCTTCGGTTTACTCACCCAATACAACTCTCCCCTTGTGCACAAGGTTATACTTAAGCCATTGCTCATGGAAGGCCTAGTTTTCTGGAAGGAAATTCCTGTAAGTTTCCTGTTTCATATCCTTACATCCATCCCTGATGTCTTTACAGTGCTTTCCTCAGTCCTTTTCCTTCAGTGTTGTACTGAATAAGGAGTCATTTCTCAGGCCTGTATTTGTCCCCATGGGTGGTAAGCTCCCTGTGACTGCATTCTGCCAGCCTTACTTTTGCACCCATTAAGAGCTGGCCTCAGTATGCTTGGCTGGGAGGTAGTGTTGGTAGGAGCTGCATGCAGTGCAAACTGAATTTAAGTGATGTTCATGCTACACGTGTAAGTTGTTGAGGCTTTTTTACCAAGAGGAGGATGGAAGAGATTTCCCATCTTCAGTGCTTTTACAAAATTTGAACCTATCTCCTTGTCCTTCAAATTTTACCCATCATTTGGTACTTACTTTCATTTCTAAACCTTTATTCAGTCAGATGAAATTTAAATGACACTGAGGCCCCCTCTTCAGCACAGAATTTTTTTGCAGAGCTTGAAAATACACAGAAAAGCAGGACTGTAGGAATGCTTAGTAGTCAGTAAACTGTTTCCTACATGCCAAATGAGCAAGCCCAGTCGCTTCCATTTACGGCAGCATCACAGCAGTTCAAAAGAAGAGCTTAGTTAAGGAGGAGTTTTTCACTTGTGGCAGAGATTCTCTGTGCGAGGGAATATATCGAGCAAGTTCAGTTTCAGATAGCTGAAAGCTTAGACATGTTAGCTGGTTGAATGGTAATACCAGATAAAATAATTTTGTTATGTGATTCAGCACATTCAACACTGATCCCAAGACACATATGTTTTAATACTAATAGTTCTGAACACATTCTTGTCTGATCTAGGCAAGTCAAAATTTAGAAACAATTACTTATATGTATTACTTTTAATATAAGCCATCATCTCCTACATCTACTTTTAATTTTCTT
>WAAE01034941.1:0-40575 GCA_013400495.1 Nicator chloris | reverse complement strand
GAGAAGTAAAAATCTGCCCATTTTAATTTGGAATGAATTTCCTAAAAGGTCAATCGGGTGAATCGTCTTAATAGATATTTAAACAATATTACGTTCAAAGTCTGCAGGTCTGACCTTCATGACAACGGATTTTAGGGAATACCACCACCCATGCCAGGTGTACCAAACAATCCCGTTGTCTGTCTTGGCAGTGTAGGGACCTCTGTAGTACACACCATTCAGGTTGGCAGAGTGACACCTGGTGGGAAAGGGAAACAGCAATAAAGGCCTCCTGCTGAAAAGTTTCAAGCATTTGTTATTTTCTCTGTGAGTCAAAAATGTTGCCATGTTGATGCCAGCCTAGTTTGACAGCTGCATAAAGTTGCATTTGTGGGTTCTGTGCGCATAAACAACAGTGGTTTAATTAGGGAAGAACTGCAAATGTTTTTTGCTTCTTTTAACCAAAAGTGCTGCTTGTTCTTTCCATGTTTTTTGACATTACTAGCTCTTGGAGTTTTCCTGCTAATTTGTTTCAGTGGAAAATTCTTCCAGAGTTGTTCAACATGGATGATAGCAGAGCATACACCATACTCTGGGAAAGAAATACTGCTGTGTTTTTCTGTTCCAGAGTAGCCCCCTTAAGTTTTCCAGTTCCACCGCATGGTATTTTGTATGACAAAACCTGAAGACCACCATCAGTTTGCCTATCCACCTGTGGACTTTTATTTACAAATAGATGACTTCTGACAGCTAATTACCCACGTGTACCAATTCACTGGATCACTGGAGCTGCCATTTTATTTGACTATACAAAGTTGAGGGGGTTTTGTTGTTTTTTAACAGACTGAGGCAGAAATGCAGTTATAGTTTATTAAATACAGTGGTTGAAACAAACGAAAAACCCTAGGAAAACTCAAAAGGCTTGAAAAGGAAACAGCACAACCTTGATACTTGTCTGGTTTCTAAGAGAAACAAGTTTAGATGTTTATGTGACCATATGGAGAGCAAACTGGCTGTTCCTTTTGCAGCACATTATGATGAATCAGCTTGGTTTATCTGCCAATTCAGTATTTCATTATAAATGCTGTTAATATGTAGCTGTTGAACATCGTGATGGATTCCAAAAGCAGACTTCAGAAAACATGCAAACAGAAAACATTCCAAATAAACCTTATGAGTTTTGTTACTGGCAAATCTTAGTCTTTTTGGCTTTGCTTGCACTTCATTAACGAAGTTTTTGAGAACTGAGATAAAAACTACGAGAAAAACTCCATAGGAAAATTCTCATGTATATATCCTTACGTAGTGCTAACAGCTTTTAAAGTCAGTTTTGATAATGTGTTAATTGAAAGCTTATAAATTGTGGACATCAATGGTTTGTTTTTGAGAACGACAAACTTGTATCAGAGCTGACATAATCTTTCTAATCATACAAATTCTGCAATGAGCAGGCACTCTGCCTACTTTGAATCAAAACATGGATTTCATTAAAAGAATCGTAAGAAGGCACACTGTAATTATGCCAACAGCAATATGAGCCAGTAAAAAGTCTTAATTAGTGCTGGGAAGCATAAACAGTGAAAATTACAGTATTCAGTATCCAACTAGATGCTGTCTGAAGTAACTGTACATACTAAATTAACAACTGGCATGTGATTATTGACAGTGTGAAAAAATATTCATTATTCACGAGTCAATAAATACCTTAAAGTTACCCTGTGTTCCTCCTGTCTTTCCAATAGGCTAATATAAAGTTAAAAACAACACTGCAACAGTTTCAGAACCAACTTTCAGCTGTCCATGGATATTTTATCTGAATTATGTTTTAACTGTGTGATAGATGTGGGATACAGGACTTGGTTCCCTGAAGTACCCTTTGAATTCTGTCTGGATTTACTGGCTCTACTGACCCCACATGAACGTAGTTATGCAGTCTCTGGGATGATTGGTGGGGCAGGAAGCTTGAGTCAGTGATATCTGACCCCAAGTTGTTGCCTGACAGATGCCTGTTGCCATCCATACATGGTATAACTAAAAATGGGAGTGCTGGGAGAGAATAAGGTGATGTCCAATTGGAATTATTCACTCTCACTGCTTATGAGCCTACTGAGCTTTGCAATGCCCTGGGTGCTGGAAAGCTTATGACCTGCAGGTAGTACCAGAGTGAACCCAGCTCTGTGGATTTGCATTCTAGATTAAAATCTCTGCTAGAGCTTTGCTTACAAAAGGGGCCATTTTTCTGCAGCAGTCTAGGACAACAGATGCTAAGCTGGAGTGAGACTGGTGGCTTTAAACTAGTTCTGAGCTACTTCCATGTGGCCTCACTTGTGTCACATCTCTTGGTTTTCATATTATCTGGGCTTTGCTGCATTTCATTAGTCCTGATAGCACAGAGCTGGCTATAAACAATTCCTTCATAGCTGGGAGCTCTTACGCAAACCAGCCAAGAGCACTAATTCCTTCTATATTTGCTAATCTGTGCATGACAAATATGTGTTTCTGAGTGCTTTCCTTTCTCTGCCAGTACTTGCTTTTGAGTAGGACTTAATGATACTAACGTTTTCTACTATTTTGCAATTTGCAGTTTTATGTTAGGCTTAACATTAAAAAGTCAATAACAAAGCAGTGAAATAACACTATTAGTAACTCATTTTTATTATCAAGCTAGACTGTCACTTTAAGAGCATGAGCTACACAACCATAATAAGAGCTAGCCTAGTAGGAGTCAGCTATCTTTAGAAGTTATGTAGCACCAACTACAAGGTATAAATAACTGTCAAGTTCTGCTGTGCAGCTACTTTTACAAAGTGGTCATTCTTTTGTCCAGATCAATCCAATATTAAAAAAAAAGGCAAAAAATGTATTCAGTGTCATAAAAGTAATTAGTAATTCAGTCTTAATTAAATCCATGGCATGATATCAGTTTTATGTGATTTGAGGTCCAGATACTCCTTTAAATCTACAAAAGTTCTGATTTCATGGGAAAAGAAGCTCTAACATAATTGTCTTTTCCTTTTATATCTTAGCTTTCCTGAGAAATGCAAAAAAACTTTGTCTACATGTGACTTTTGCCAAGTCTCAAACATTCTGCTGACTGGCAATACATGCAAATATATTAAAATGTATTAAAATATGTAGTTAATTGTGAAACACTGAGTTAATAGCTACATCATGTCACCTAAGGTGGTCAGAGACTACTTATGAAAACAGAATTTGGCAAATGAGGAGTTAAAAAGAGAAACAAAGGATGACACAACAGAAACAATGGAGTTGATCCAGCCTGGCACCTCTTGCCAAGTGAACTGAGATCACAGTGAGAGAGTAGTATGCCTCCCTGAGCTGTATTTTAAGCCTCTTTATTACACAGCTAGGTTGCAGAGTTTCTCTTCATGGCTATATTTATCTAATTAATTACAGGAAAGAACATAGCTGATCTGTACAGGGTAAGGCTACCAGTTTTATCCTTTCTTTTTGATTTGGCATGCTGCATGTAAGTAGAATTTTAAAATTCTCTTATTGCATCCTATTTAAAAAAATCTTTCACTCAGTCCAGACATGCATACTGACAGAAACTGAGTGGACACATTACCATCTCCATTTGGAAAGAATAACAAGAGTGAGATTCTGTGAAGTGAGGTGAAAAAAATCAGTCTTGAAAACCTGGCACTAGTTTAGCTTGTCAGATATTTGCAGTGCTGCCACATCTGGTCTAGTGCAACACAAGAGAAATGCAAGAGTGAAGTACAGCAGGGATAAATCTGCAAACTCTACCTGACCTACTTGTGTAAAAACTAGTTACCTCAGAATTATCTCCTCCTCACTGCCTGATAACAAAGACAACCTGTGGCAAATGCCATCATCACAGACCAGCCTGAGCTGCACAGTAGGTGGTGTCCCTTCCAAAGTGAGCCTCAGTCTTACCAGCACTGACATCTCTGCTAGGGGACAAGGGCACATTGCAAATGAAATGAAATGAACAATCCCAATCTATCTTCTACCACATGGTATTATTTTATGAATACACATGGAGAAGAATAGTTGATGGTAGCCTTCTAAAATCAAAATACCTGTTAAACCACCAGCCAGCCTTTTCCTCTTCAGCACAGTTCCCTTCATAGTTGTCATTATCCCTGTCTCTAGTACTGAATTTCATTCCTCGATGATCGGCCCACCATTTTACTTCAGGATGAAATCCACCAGTAAGGGAATCACCAGCTGTACCAGAGTATTCACCACAACTCATCTCATAAGAATGCTAATAAAATGTCAAGAAAGAAAAAAAAAAAAAAGAAATTCCAATATGTCTTTAGTCCTTAGCATGTCAGAGTGTGAAACCACAAAGAAGAACTTAATCTGTTCTGTTTGCTGCTATTTTTATGCTAAGAAATGTCATGCCACTTAAACACAATGCACTTAATACTGAAAGGCTTTAGAGATGCTTAACAGGGGTAAAATTTGTCATTACCCTTATGTATAAATGACCTAATAGAAACAACATTAGGCCTAGTTTGCAGTATACATTAGCAAATCAGAACATCTTATACCATTATTGTTTGTAGTATCAACAAAAATAGAAAAAAACTGCTTTTATCCATGTCTGCTAAGCCGAATGATTCATATCTTTTACAGAAAGTGTGAAATTAATCTATCAGAGTAAACCACTTTCATAATCTGAAAATTATAAACATGTGTAAGAAAGAAAATATGGTATAAAGGTTCTCCATGAATCTTTATGGAAATTAGGGAACCAGTATGTTTATTGTATGTTTGTCTACAGAATCCACATTTTCATTAAAACCTTTATTAAAACCTTTAGTCATTTAATATTTTATTACCTCTTCTCCTGCAACTCTGAATCTTGCGTACTGTGCAAAACGCCGTTCTCCTTCAAAATCAGTTAGATCAATTCTTAAAGTATAATTCCCTTAAAAAAAAAAAAAAATTAGTTAAACTAGCCTATCTCACTACTTTTCAGAACCAGGCATTACAGTAGAAGATGAAAAGAAAATGTTTTTATCATTCATCAATTACCTCAGCATATTTTATGGGGTTTCATCTTCTGTCTTTATGCATACTAAAGCATATATTGATATTCTTTGCCTTTATTCACCTGAGTCAGCTTAGAAAATTTTAGAAGTATTCCAATACAAATTTTCAAATGTAGGAAAAAAACTTGTTAAAAAAGATGGCCTTACAGGTTTTACATTTTAGTATGATATTTGAAGTGATATCATAGTGAAAATTGATCAATAAATGTTCACCTATGAAAATCAGATTTTTATGCTCTGAAAATAAAAGCATTGTACTAGGATCACATCCTGGTGGCACTGATTTCCATATGATTTAGCTGGCTAAGTTGGTGGATAAGTTTTGTATCTGCAGCATTCTACAACACAGCAGAAGTTAGCTTAAGTTGAGTGACTATCAAAAAGATGGAAGTAACTTTCTACTACTGGCCTGATCAACAGGACTGGACTAGAATTACTTCCATGTAATAGCCCACACAGCTAAAAAGCCCTGACTAAGTGTCTTGGTACAGCATATATCTGTCTTTGGACTCTTAGTGATGCTGCTGGAAAATGGATAGAGACAATTCTTTTAAGGTAGACTCAGTATGCCAGTGGCCTAAGGACAGTTTTGAACCTTTAGTTAGAAAACATATATTCAAATGTGTTTTTTTTCTGAAACTTAGAGCAGCCCATACAGAGTAACAACAGAACTCAGGATTTATGGTAACAAAAAGGGAAAACTAAAAAAATGGCCTGGAAAGAGCAAAGAAACAGAAACAGTAAGATTATTGTTACATTACAAATCTTACCTTGATTAGTCAAATAATGAAGATTTTTGTTTCCAAGCCAAAATTCACCATTTTTCAAAACAAAATTTCCAAAGCCTTCTTCATAGTCAGCCCAGACTCTGAAAAGTGTATAAATTACTAATTTCTCAAAAAAAGCCCAAATTTGTTTGGATGTTTTATAATACAATTTTAGATCACAGAATAACTCAAACTGGAAGGAACCTCAGGAGGCAAGCTAGTCCAGTGTCAGTCTCAAGCCAGAATCAGCCATGAGATCAGACTGGGTTGTTCAGGGCTTGTCCGTTCAGATCTTGAAAACTTCCAAGAATGGAGACTGCACATTCTCTTTGGGAAACCTGCTGACTCTTTTCATGGTGAGAAAGTTTCTCCTCAGATCCAGTCTGAACCTCTCCTGTTTCAACTCCAATACTTTGTTTCTCATCCTCCCACTAAATACATTTGTGAAGAACACTTTTACTCAAGGAACTCTCAGATTGCTTACTTTTAAAAATAATAATAAAAAAAAATTAGATTTTTACTAATTGTAAAAGACAATCTAGTCCTTTCCTCATCATTAAGAGCCCTTGCTCCAACAGTTGTTAATGCATTTGACATTGAAGTTTAATTACCAAGTCTAGTACCTACCTATCAAAATTCTGGCTGCCATCAGAACGTCTCTGAAACACAGTCCAGCCACCTCCTTCAGACATGTCACAGAACACAAGGAACTCTCTAGGACTCTGGATTGGTTTTATTTTATAAAATCCACTCTGCTTATGGCCTTCATTGTAGATTTCTGCACAATCTGTTCACACAATGTTAATTGGACACAACATTTTTAGTCCTGTACTTACTGGCAAAATCAGAAATCAAGTCAATAACAGTAAAGTCATGTTATGTAGAAGTCACATATGAACCACACTAATAAAATGAAATGTCTCTGCAAACACATTTCTTTGACTTTTGGGTATTTTTTTGTACTTGTGTTGCTTTAAAGTTTTGCTAGGCTGTAATTATTTTGATATATCTTTGAAATAGTATGAAGTATTACAATTTTTGTTACAACTTGACTAGCAAAATAATTCCTCTGTTTTAAGTGGTGTCACTTTTAATTTACAGTGGTACCATCTACATTAGAATCCTGTTACAACCATAAAATTACATGTAAGACACACAATAACCTTTAAAAACAAACATGTAATTCTATGTCCAGAAAGCTTGCAGAAGTGCCAAAAACAAAAGTATGGAATCTCCAGTGTCAAAAACGGAAACAATTGCAAGTTCTGATTCTCCTGTCCCTTCTACCAAATAGGTGCAAAAATATACAGAAGACTGTGTCCAAAAAGTGCAGTAAGTATGTGTAAAATGATACCACTTTGACTTGGGACCATTCACAGTCTGATCTGCATTGCTGTTGATGAACATAATTTACAACAATAACAAAATTCAGAGCTCATGGAAATATTACAATCTTATATTTTTTCCTCTAGGAATTAAGAAATGAAAAGAGTTCTTTGTTTATATGTAATCTACCATCAGGCAGGCATACAGAAAAGACATATAATTTTCAGCATTTCTGTTTTTCCTGGCTAAGGTAGAGCTGATTAAGGAATTCTCTGAGTTGGCTGAACTTCCAGGCCTGGTTGGAACTTTATGAACGATTAGATTTCTTTTCAGTGAAAGTGTCAGTGAAGATTAGACATAGAAAATAAACACTTTATACTGTAAACAAGTAGCTATGCCAGAATTTGAATAAACTCTAATAGAAAACATGATTTAAATAACAGCTAAGTTGTCTTTATAGAGAGTGTGATTGGCTTAGAGAAAATAGCTTTTCTTGTCCATTAATTTCTTAGCAGGTTAGCAAAACATGAGGATATCTTAATTTTTAGCAAGCGCATACAGTATGGAATTTCCCCCTCACTATCTAACTCAAATTATCCAGCTCTGTTGATATTAAAATGCTACAGCAGTTTGAGAAAATAATGCAGTATGAACAGGGAAAGGCACTTCCCAAGCTGTAAAGAAAGTGAAAAAATAATTGGGGAAAAAATAATCAGCAACAGGAAGAAGCTAGATCTGTTTTTTAGAATAACATTGTAAAAAAATAAATTGAGGCATATGTTAAGAAAGAACAAATACCTTTCAGAGAAATGTGGCTTTAATAATCTTTTCCAGTAACAAATGTGTCAGCCCTAATAATAAAAATAAACGGATCCAGCATACTGAAAACATAAATACACTGCTAAAATTTAAAGTCAGATTTACAACTGCTTTTAATTTCATTTTAACGGAGTTTTATTATACTTGATGCCTTGGGATCAAATGTTATATATATTGGTATTTCTTCCAGCAGCATAAGCACTACAAGCATATTCAAACAAGGCTATTAAAAATAATAGTATTTAAGACTTTCTAGCACTGGACAGCTAGAAACAAACACCATCTAGAAGTCAGACTCCTAAACTGTATTTTCAATCCAGCTATTGTTTTGAATGGTGCTTTATTATATCAAGAGTTTGGGCCTCCCTGCAGCTACTTCAAGCCTTCCACTGTAGGAGTGGATCACCACCAGAATGCTGGTGAAATTAGAAAAACAACTTTAAACCAGTATTCTAAAAGCTGTGATGTCATAAGCTGAATCCAACTCAGTGAAAATGTTATTAAAGTGAGATGCAGATGTCATTATGCCAGGCTTATGTGTGTAAATATGGATGTCTCAGGGACTTACAGATTGGAACAAAGTCAGTTGCTTGTAACCCTGGCAACCATTTGAATGTATGAATGTGAACTAACCTTGTTAGTTCTTTTTGAGATTGTTAGAACTTCTGACATCAGTCAAAGAATGGTGTTTAGAAATCTGTAACTCCTGATTAACATTTTGTAAATGTCTATTATTGGCTTTTATCTGTTGTATTGCTTATATTTAGGCTTCATTTATTGTCCACGGATTGTTTTTTAATTATGCACTATTAATAAATCAGTAAACTTCTTAAATCCTGGTTTGATTTCTACCATCTGACATTAACAATTTTTCCCTGCACATCAGGTCCAGGTAAAAGCTGAGCACTGTGTTTTAAACAAACATTGTACAACGGGTTTTTAAACCAACAACTCAATAGGCCCAGTTGTGCTAAAGATTCTGGGAATCATTACAATGAATGGAAATTAAAAGAATAGCTTAATTTCTAACCTGAATATTGTCTTTTTCCACCCAAGTCAATGACACTGTTTTCATCTTCTCTGTCATTGTACTGAATCTCTTTCTTCTCTAAGAGCTGTATAATTTTTAACTTGTGCTGTTTCACACGATGTTCCAGAACCCTCACCTGGCCCTGAAGTCGTAGCTGCTCTTGAAAACATTTCTGCAAATCCTAGAGAGGAAAGCATATCTTATTGCAAAATCAACAATTTTTTTGTGATATTTAACATGTGACACAAAGAGCCAACCAACCAGAACATAAACTAAAATTAAACTTGAATAAAACATTTTGGTCACAATTTCCCACAGACACTGTGTTGACTTCCATCTCTGTTGCTACATTGTTTAAAATTATTTCATATGTTACTGCATGTAATACATAAAACATACACATTATGAACCCTTTGCAAAGAGACCTTTTTAGTGCTACCAGCTTATAGTGGAACACAATACCAGCTCTAACTGCAAACATGCAGCAGGGACTTTGGAGAAAAACAATATAATACAGGCCCTATCATGAGGAGGCCCTGTCTCTTATCATCTTCCATGCACAGAGATTTTCTATCCAGTGAAGACTGCTACTAACATTGTGAAGGTTCTAAAGAGTTTTAAAGAAATGCAATGCACATGGATATGTTTTCAACTTCATAGTGCATTTTTGAATGCTTTTAAATTACACACTTCTTATGATAAGAATCCTAACATTGCCAACACAAATATTGTTATGTTTTAAGCTCATTTTTGGCATGCTAAAATCGTCCCTTTAGAAGCCGTGAATATCATGAAAAATAAAAGTTAAAACAAAAGTTAAAGTCAATGTTGCACTGTGACTTGTGTACTTAATTTTACTATGCAGAGTGGGTGAGAAATGTGGCAATTCTGGTACAGTGTTACCTAGCACTCACTTGACCCTCAAGAGCTGAAATAGCTGTTCCAAATTCTGACATGCTGAATGCATGCTGAACAATAAATAATTGGTTTTAGATTAAAGACTGTGGTAAAATATCCAAAGGAACAGAACCTGATCTGGAGAACTTAAATTAAAACAGTCTGTACAGTTTAAAATATAAATTTGATTTTAGTGGGAGGGAGAAAAGCCTTTGGAAACATGATGCAGGTTTTGCATCAGTAACGCTGAAATTTTATATGAGCAGAGTTTAATAGCTTGTAAAAGAGCACAACTAGCACTGTAATGGAAAAATCAAAGGGTGACTTTCTGGAAATCTGACATGTAAGATCAAATTTGCAGCAGTTCTAAATTAGTGCTACCTTATTCACGGGGAACATTATTTACATGTAGACCTGCAATATTTGCCATTCATATGGAAGATTTGATATCTCAGAACATTGCCCTACCAGACCAAACTACAGAAACGTCTGCAATAGCATACTGCTGTGCACAGTGAGGTGCACCTCCACAGCATCTGCATACTTTTGTTTGCATCAAGCTCAGGCTTCACCCATTGTCCATGAACACTTCCAACAAATTGTTCCGTTTGTCTGCAGCATTTAGTTACACTGAAGAATTTGATCATAAGACTGTGCAGAACAATCCTGAAGACAGACTTCTGCCTCAAGAATTACTGAAGGGTATCAGAGACTTGCTTTAATTCATACTTAACTGCAATCTAAAATGCACGGTGAAATAAAAGAATGGGAAAAAAATAGATTTGCATAAGTAGGCAGTTTGTCAGCGACCTGTTCGAGAGGGAAAGGTTCAGCAGCCTGTGTTTGGGCTGCCCAGTGGGGCTGCTGGGCTCGCTGTGCGCCCAGCGCGGAGCCTTGTGCTGGCCGAGGAGCTGCCGGGGCACCACGGCGGTGCTTGGCCACACGGGGACGCTGTAAGGCAGGAGGCACATTCCCCAAACACCTCGTTCGGAGGGACACAGCAAGCAATGACCCAGTAATATCCCCAAAGTCCTATCTTATTAAAGAACCGTCGCTTGAAAGCTTTTTTTCAGTTGTTAGCCATACGAGGTGGCTAGCATATCATCTTTTTCTTCTAGCAGGAAACAAGAGAAGAAAATAGTTAAAATATATGGACATGCAGAGACAAAGTTGCTACCGTGGCTTAGAGGGATGTTATTTGACTGTATGTACTGCTTAATGTGAGACATGTTGCATATCACAAAGAAAAGATGCAATGTTTATTGTGCAGCCTTTCCAGGGTGCTTGTCTCAACTGTATCTGCAGCTTCATACAAACCCTTCACAAAAGCTGAATTTTCTATTCAGTGGGAATGAATTCAATGGGAGACTCAGAAGAGGCTTCCTTGACAGGTGTCTGCAAATTGTCAGTCTAGTCCTGTGTGAATACAGAAAATTTCACAGGATTGCAGAGCTTTAGAGAGAGAGATGCACAGGTGGATTGAGAAAGAGTGAATAAATTTAAAAAGTATTGAAAAATATTTCCAGGCTCACCCTGATGAGCTAATGCTAACTATAAAAGAAAAGCTGTCCAAAAAAACCCATGTTCCCAGTCAGACCAAATATTTAGTCTAACCATACTAAGTTAAGAGAGATAAAGAAGCCACCATACCACAGTCACCAGTTTTACTGAGAAGGTTAGCCTGTATCAGTCTTAACTCAGTCCTCGCAACCTTGGAGAACGTGGTAAAATGCAATAGGAGAGACCTGGAAATGGTGGTCCCCATTGCCAGGCCCTTGCAATTTCATAGACAAGACTTCAGGTGGATAACCTCTCTGACATGTGGCAAGATATGAGTCAGAAAAAGCTACTTTCCATTCTGGAAAGTGCAAGGGACAGTGCATTTGAGGAGAAGCAGCTACAGGCAGCTACGTGTGTTTCTTTCAGGTGAAAGAAATGCCTCTATCAGTTCCCCTTTCATACTGCTAAAAGCCATTCTCCTGCTGTGATTTAATTACATAGTAGAAGTATAGAACTTCTAAAAAAGTATTACCTTACCTTAGAAAAACTTGATATCTAAATTCAGTATGACACTACCTCATATACCACAATAAAAGGTCCTTTCCTTTGAACCAAATTAAACACAAGTCTGCAACAGGCTGTCTCTAAATATTATTCTTAAACTTGCATCCATCTTTTGTTATTGTTTACTTAAAAATGATGAATTAATTAATAAAAAATGAAAAACTAACTATGAGCTGATTCTCATCTGCTTTATAGACTCACGATGCAGCAAACACTGATACATCTACACTACAGGTAGCAATTTCCTGATTTAAAAGGTTTTAAGCTCATAATGCTTAGGAAGTGACAGCAAATTAGAAGTAACAATCAATACATGACTAGCCATAGTGAATAATTACAGCATAAGTAAAAAAAATGCTTGAGCAGAAATAAAGTTTTGAAAGTAACCTACATGTGAAAAGTACTGGTATCTGATACTTTCTCTTCTCTCTGTCAACTCCAGACAAAACCCGTTAGACTTTGCTGCTGAACAGCAAAACCACAGTTCTCATATTTGGAATTCCATGTCTGTTTTTTCCATGGGACAATCACAAGGTAACTGTAACTTCAATTGGATCAATGTGGCTTTTAGATCTTCAGTTTACCAGACTGTTCTTTCAATGTGCTGCTACACTTTTTTTTCCCCCCACAGGATAATCCTTTAAAAACCATTGGCGTTAAACCAGTGCACAGCTGGAGTAATAAAGAAGCAAAATGTAAATTAGGGTTCTAAGTCAGGAGCTATAACATGTTGCTATTCCATTTCTTAGATATGGACCAAAGTTAAACCATTACAACGTTGAAATACTCAACCAAATGTGGATTTCACTGTGGCTGTCTCCAGTGGACAGTGGTGCCCACTGACTGAAACCAGACTGAACATAACCTGTTCTGTCTCTTTCAGTGGAGCAACTCTTTGCACAACACATTGAGAAGCAATTATCTAACAACTGCTTTTTCCCCTGGTCTTGAGCACACAGTCCCACATTTAACCAGCTGCTGCAATTAATGTGCATTCACTTTCATTATTGTGTCAATTGTTTAGCAGCCAGTGACCTTCCATTAAAATTATTGCTACAAATTAGACTCAGAATACTTCATGAAAACTATAAAAATACAATTTTCTAACCTGTGATGCTATTTCCTATACTTTTTAGAATATAAATTATCTCCAAAATATCTCTACATTGAGATTAGTATTTTAATGAGATTAAAAGGTGAAAACTTTGAGATGAAGTTCTGAATATTCCCAGTTTTTACTCAGAAGGTCAACTAAAGTCCACAATATTCTAAATGAAAAGTAATTATTAAAAAATAAGTAAATGCATTTAACTGTGATGCTTCTTTTCTCAGTAGGCCTCTGCAGAAATTAGAAATATTTTTCTCCACTGAGCAGAAGTGATTACAGTTAGGTGCTTCCCATTCTGCCTCTATAAAGCTACTTATCTGAATGAAAGTTTTCCAGAAGGTAATGTAAGCCATGAACAATAGTTGTAAATTCAGCAACCACTTCCACCTAGGCAATTATGAATCAAGAATTCAATCCCTTTAGGTCTCTGCTGTTTAGAACCTGAATATAAACCTGGTAAGGGCAGCCATGACATGCTGTGCAGGGTTGATGAGGCTAGAGGTATTTTAAACTGTGGAGTAAGTGGGATTTTATTAGGGTTTTTGTTGAAGAAACAGAATATATAGGAGAGGGTTTGGGGAGCTTGAAGTGAAGGAGCTTTGATCATTGTTTCTGAGTGTGAACTATAACGTAGTTACATGGAAACAAGTAAGAATATGAAGTTATGGATCTTGTTTGAGGAAAACTTGCATGGCAGGTGGACAAGGCAGAAAAGGTCGGAAACATTCTGCATACCAGGTGTCAGTGAGCAGAAATACCCCTGCTGCAGCCACTGCTGTAGGAGTTCCTGTGCTTTGCCTTTCTGTAAGTATGCTGCTCAAAACTACAGGTGTTATGCTGAGTTAGCATCACCCCTGAATGGTAGTATAGCCAGCTTGTGTGCCTTCTCTACAACGTGCCTCCATGCATCATATGATACCTGTTTTAGGGAACATATATTGTCTCCTCTTTCATATCAGATCCAGTCATAAACTGACTAGATTTCTTTCTTTGGTGCCATTGCCTAGTGATTTTTGTTCCATTGTAAATTTATGCATTTGTTTCCTCCTTCCTTTTGGAAACTTGTCCCCACTGAACACCGTTTGAAGATATTTCCTCATTCTTTCATTTTTTAATGAATTCTAATCTTTTCCATCAAGGATTCTGCCACCGTGTGTAGAGATTGTGAGCACTACGGAGAGGATGTGCATTGTGAGCACTATGGAGGATAAGGTATGCAGTGTTTAGAAGAAACTCTATAGAAAAAATTAATTATTACAACTTACAGAGCTGCCAATGACATCCATCAAGCTAGCTGCAAGGACAAAATCAATCATTATCAAAATCTTCATTTTGGAAGCTGTGAAGTAGAGGAACAAAGGAAACACTAGTTAACGTTAACATAAAAACTAAAATTTACACTTGACATCTTAAATCTTACTCAAAAGAGTCTATTTAACCTCTAATTCTTTTCTTGCAAATTGTAAATATAATGAACATGCAGGATTCATTACAAATGTCTAAAATAGTCTGATAAAATACAACTCCAAAAGCCAGTAAAATGAGAATTTATCCTTTTAGGCCATTTTGTACTAGAGCTCTCCATGTATTTTAGGGCAGCTATTCAAGAGTCAAACTCACACATTTCATTTTCAAGATGAAAAAAAAGCATTTTAAACAAGCTGAAAAACAGGGAAATATTCCTTGTTGGTCCTTTAAATTGGTGAGAAACATCTCTGTCATAGACAAGTAATTAAAATCTGAATTGGGTTGGTTGTCCTTGATCTAAAGATTTGTGCAAATTTTGTGCACCAGGAGAGGATCAAAATAATTCTTCTGTCACAGAGTAATTTGGAGGAGAAATGCAAAATAGTTATCAGCTTTTATTCTCATGGTAACAAGGATGACATCTTTAAACTGATAGCTATGGACACTTTGTACTGTATGACCCATAGCATTTCAAACCCCATGTTTTCATATGAAAATTATTTTATAGGCCAAACCAATCACCACTGTATCTCACTGCCTTGCAGATGTTAGCTGATGGAGCTTCAAAATTGGTTTTTAAGACAGACATGTGCTTTTCACAGAGGAGAAACCAAGGCCTCTAATCAGTAAAATATTTACATAGATTATAAACATAAACTATTCTGAATTAATTACTTAAAGTTCTGCAAGCTATCAACTGAGGATTCTTTTGTTTTCTTTTGTAACTACAAGTATTTTCATTTAGCATATGCTAACACCTAATTAAACCAGAATATGCATCTTCTCTGCTTTTCCTACCATAGAGTTATTAAGGAAAAGACCTCCAAGATCACTGAGTTGAACCATTAACTCAATACTGACAGATCCACCACTAAAGCATGTCCCTAAGCACCACATCTGTATTTTTTGGTATATTTACAGCCCAGACAATCTCAGATTTCAACACTTAGCTATAAAATACTTAAGATGCTTTTTAAAATTACAGTTATTTAAGTAAGTAACATTGCTTTGGTGTTTCTTTGGGTTTTTTTTTACTTCTGAGGTTTGCTGGTTTGAAAGCATCATATCTGAAAGCATGGAGTTTTGAGGCCTAAGTGTATCTGTATAAAGCTCATCCCACTTCTTCCATAGGAATGACACAGACACAAAGCATTGAGGGTACTCTGTACCCACTGACCCCTGTTACAGCAGCTCAGAAGTATTTTTAAGCATTTTGGACATACATCTATCATTAAGCTGCAAAGCACTATACTAAGGTGTTGTCTATCTCTGAAGATTCCAAAGAGACCCATTAAAAATTACCTATAAAATGTTTAGTGAATGAAAATGTGAACTGAAAATCTTAGGCTGTTATTTCTAAGGCCATAAACTTTCTGAATGTAAAATTGTGATGTTGTAATGCAATGTTTCTGAATGTAAGTTGTTCTTCGTGCCAATCAAATGAATGTTATACCATTTGAATTAGAAACTTTATTAGAATTCAGAACAAGTTCTGATTTTGTTTGAAGAGGTAAATCCTATGAACGACAAGCTTAAAAAATGGGTAATGGTGGTGTATGTGTGAGGAATTTGCAAAAATTGCCTGGCCATTAATCAGTTATTTAAATGTCAGAGGTTTCTGCCATGATAAAACATGGTAGATAAAACATGATAAAAACACTTTCACCTTACAACATTAGTAATTATAGCTATTACAGTCCTGTTTTGAAAGCAGCTGTTGCCATCTGTTGGGAGGACAGTGTCTGTGACAGTAGTGACCAAAGAGTCCATTAGCTATCTGGACTGCCTGCAAATGATCTGTCTCTGCTAGCTGCTCTCCTGACTCCCTGCATACTTTAAATATGTTTTCTAAGAGAGAAGGGACTCTATTTTCTTCACTGAAAGATTCATATTTCATATACTCTACTTCATCCCTGTTATTTTAATTATGAAACCACAGTATCCTCTCTCACATTAGTCTCAGTATTTGAACTGTTCTATCATGATTTCACTGACTGTGAATGCCTAGATATCACAATCAATCTTAAAAAAAATCTTAATTTGATTGCACAACTTCACAACTACAGTATTCTTATTTTTTAAAAAGAACTATCTAGTAAATCTTGCATACTGTTCAGAGAAATGTATGTTAGCAAAAAACCAAAAAACAGAAGACTATGAGGCAGAATCAAGGCAGGTGAGTCCCTTACAGCATGTATGAGCTGCTATGAGCAAGCTGCCCGAAAAGAATGAATAGCTGAGGAGTGTGGAGTGTGTGCAGTTGGTTTAGTTTGTCATCTTTAGATGAAGTCACCTTTCTATTTAAGGATGCCTCTTTCTATAGAATGTTCCTCTTGTGGGAAACTTCATAAGGGCTGCACTTGGGAGACAACTTAGCATGTCAGCTCTAGTGCTGAACTAAAACATGCTCAAAAGACATATAATAAAATACAAAAATATAATAATAATCTCACAAATTTCTAAATTTGATGATTTAAATAAATTGGTGAAGATATTTTAATCCTTGAGTTTCATTTTTAAGAAAGCAAGCTGGACAGTAAACTCAAGCCACTGACAATATAAGCTCACTATGAATGTAAGACAAAAGGCTTATAAAGAGGGAGAATCTGAGAACTCCATTTGGCAGATCTACCAGTCAGAAACAAGGAAGACTGAAACAGAGAGGACACTCAAAAAAACCTGCAGAGGGACCTCTATTAGGATAGGAGGAACCAAAATATTTGTCCTGCTGTCCTCCAAAAAAAGGGAGAAGGTCAAAAAGTCTAGGAAGAGGTCTGAAAACTCAAGCTCTGGAAGGAAATGGGTGACTTAAAAGCATTTCTCTGGTTCTGTCACTGCCAAGCAAGTAGACCCAGACGAGACAGAGGACAATCAGCAGTGCTGGTCCTGGACCTTGCACCTTTAAACCAGTTTCTCAGCAGTTATAAACTCCTGTAGTTTGTCAATCTCACAGTTGCAGTGACACGAGATTCATTGAATGGTCAACCTTATAGTGACAAGAAAAGTGGTAAATAGGGTCAAGCCCCTTACATGTTCAAAGCACTTTGACACACTACCTAAATCATCAGGTTCAGACATGGAATTAATGGGGATAACTTTTTACTTAGTTACCCACATTTCTAAAAAAAGTTTCAGTAGAGGCTGTATTAGTAACAGTTCTCTGAAGGTGTGCATCCTTGGTCTTCACTAACATGGAAACCTAAACTTCTGTTCAAGGGAAGCTTAACATCTTGCTCTAGGAAGACTTCTTTGAAAGTCAGTTTCTTAAACTAATGTCTTCAGTCCTTTAAATATTTACCCTTGCTATATAGCTATTTTCTGACAATACACAATTGAATAAAATCCTTCACTCGAAAAAACCTGCAAAAAATTACAAATTTTAATTCGTCTCAGAGGAACCCAAAGAGTTAGTAAGTGTTGAGACTTCCAAGACTTTTTTTATAACACCTGGGTTAATTTAACAAAAAAAGCCACCAAAACAAACAACCAACCAAAACAAACACACACACCACCACCAACAACAACACACAAAAAACCCCCACAAAAAACAACAACAACAAAAAGCAAAACCCCCATAAATTTGTACAGGGGATATCCCCTTCCAGGAAAATCTTAATATCAGACATTAGACATGTGGATTAATTATTACACTTCATGCTAGAGTGAAAAAACTTGATGTTATATTTTCAAGTTGAAACACAAGCCCTTAATAGTTAGCTGAAAAAAGAAAAATCATCTTCTGTTTTCAGGAAATGAAGTTTAAGTGCTATTCTTGTAAAACCTTGAAATTTTATCCCAGGGGTTACTCATTTACCGTTCCAATATTACACCCGGAATATGCATTGTACAGTTGGGCAGGAATTTTTTTCCAAAGCTATGGAATCAAAATTCTAGAAAGACATCATTTTTCTTCTCTGTGCCTGGACTTTCTTTAAAGGATACACACAGAGTCAATCCTATATTCAAATTTCCCCTGAATTTGATGTTTTTTCCAAGTCTTTAAATAACAAATTTCTAAATAGATTTGACGACATTAAAGAAGTTCTGTGCCATGAAAAGTCTGAACCATTGGAATGTTCTTATGTTTTTTGCATTTAAGAGACTGCAAACTAGAGGGAGTACAGATGCCTGTTTCTGCTGGCACAGTGTCAATAAGACTTGCATTGGTAAGAAATACAATAATAGTAAGAGAGAATCTGCCAAAAGGATAAAAAATGACTGGAAAGTTTTTTGTTTGCTTTCTTAAAATTCAAATTATTAAATTCATGCACAGATATTGCTTTATTTAAATTTGGTGCTGTTACAAAAATTGCCTTGTTTTCCTCATCTGAAAAATAATTAATGATTTGATTTACTTTTAGGTTCTAAAAGCAGCCTTGTTCATATAGCCTATGGCAATACAAATTCAGAAACTCCAGATTCAAATACTGGGTTTATTAACTACCTAGAAATGCAGGAAAATAGCT
Source organism: Nicator chloris (assembly GCA_013400495.1). Taxonomy (NCBI): domain Eukaryota; kingdom Metazoa; phylum Chordata; class Aves; order Passeriformes; family Pycnonotidae; genus Nicator; species Nicator chloris. The sequence goes on along the minus strand of WAAE01034941.1, from coordinate 21,604 downwards.
AGACCCTAGTAAAACATTCATACATCATTATCAACACTGCACCCATTATACAGCCTTCAAAAACAAATTACTTTTAAACTGTAAGTATAGAAATTAGTCAAACATCTTCCTTCTTCCCTCATAGGTACCTCAAATGTTTACCTTTAACTTCTGGACAGAACTCAAAGTTGTTAAATCTTCTTAAGCTGATGCAAATAATTCCAGAGCCCTTCCCAAGCTGCGACTGTTTTTGCTATTAAATCCTGCAGAGTTGAGGCTTACATCTGTTGTGAGTCACCAGGCTGGAATGCTGCTGAGAAGTTGCAGTTATCAAGACTAAATTGCAACATAAGAAGGCGATGACGGTAATTCTATGCCTAACACAACACTTCTGAAACAAAAACAAATCAAAACTAACAAAGGATCATCTATTCCCTTTCACTGTTGTGATTCAGGAAATTGCTCTCTGTATCATACCCTAAATCTCTTAGGCTTCAGAGGTACATAGAGAGCATAACAGACTCAGTGGATTTAAGAAAAAAGCCAATAATCACTCAGACTAGAGGTTACATTTCAGAGGTGTTACAAACAAAGAAATAAGCTAAATAAAACCTAACCCAAAGTAACAAAACATAGAACAGATAAAACTGAAGGGAACAAGAAAAAAGTACCAAAAAATCTTGTCTGATGTGTTTTTTAGTCAAGGCACTGAGAAGCACAGCATCTCAGTGACTTCATCAGAAAAAATCATTTTCTAGACAAGCTTTTTAGAGCCAGATGAATACATCAAAGAATGTTTTAAAATACAGTCTGTTTTGAGTGTTTGCCCTTCTTCTATGCTGGCTCTTCCCAAAGAGTTCAATAAATGAGTATGCTTAAAGGAATGTATTGGAAGAAAAGAAGTCTTAAGGAAATACTGAACAATAGCAATAAAATGAGCTTTACATTCCACAATATAAACATAGAATCATAGAATGCCCTGGGTTGGAAGGGACTTTGAAGGTTACCTAGTTCCAAACCCCCTGCTGAGGGCAGGGACACCCTCCACTAGACCGGGTTGCTCAAAGCCACATCCAGCCTCGCCTCAAACCCTCCCAGGGAAGGGGTTATCTACAATTGCTCTGTTCCACCACCCTCACAGTAAAGAATTTATTTTTAATATCACCTACTCACTCTCAGTGACCCTTGCCCTGTCACTACATGCCCTTGTAAGTGGTCTCTCTCCATCTTTTTTCAGAATCACAGAATGTTCTGAGTTGGAAGGGATCCACAAGGATCATTGAGTCCAGCTCTTAAGTGAATAGTCCATACAGGGATCAACCTGCAACCATGGCATTATTAGCACCTACACTCAGACCAACTGAGCTAATCTCAGGGTCTTGTATTGCTCTTCACTTACCTCATATTGAGGACTAATATCTGTTGCAAACTTCCTCCGAATAATTTCTGGTGCATTATTTGGAATCTGGTTACCTGGCAGTATTTCTCTTTACCCGTTACATTATATCCACTAATTAAATTCATATTCTGAATTTAAAATCTTTATTAATTACAGTAAATTACTCCTGAGGAACCTACAGTAAGAATCATTCAAAAATTCAAAATCATTCAGCAAATAATTTTTACTGAGAATCTTACTATTACTGTTTCAAGGAGGGGCATACCTATTCATAGTGTGACTCCTAAACAATAGTCACTCAGTGGGTGGGCTCTGAATTTAGAAAGTGGGAAAAAGGCATGGCATTTTAAAGTTGGATTTATTAACAATAAATAAATAAATTAAATTAAATTAAGAAAATAAAATAAACTATTTATTGAGGGTTATAAGTAGATTGCCCATCAGTTGAGGGATTTAAACAAAGACTAGATGGCTAAAATACATGACTATGGTTCAGTTAAACAAGAATATAGTGTCGTCAGTATACAGTGTCAAGTCAGAAATTTGTATTATTCAAGAAGTCTATATGCTACCCATCATCAGAATGGTTTTGTAAAAATAAACATACTAAATACAAGTCTTTCAAAGGATATACAAATAGAAGTCATATAAGCACAAAATGAAGAAAGAAATGTCTTTTTAGACCTGTTGAATACATTCAATACTAGCTGGCAAATGTTTATCAGAGACTGGAGGAGATGGCTGGCTCAAAACATTTCAGGCTCATGTGTGGGGAAAGGGGCAGACCAAGTCTTTCCCTGGCAAGGCAACACTCTGCTCCACACACTCCATCCCTGGGACCTGTATCCCAGCCCCCACAGGGGCTGCCAATCCCTGGCACTGCAGAGGCCATGCTCCACACCCTGCTCCTGGAGCCCCTAACCCAGCTCATGAGCAGCTACCAGTTCAGAAGTCCCACCTGGGGAAAGGGCCCAAGAAAGCCAAAATGTACTTAAGCCAGAGCACAAGGCATGCATATTGTCTTGATCCTACCTTCCTTGGGTTTTGATCAACTGAAACACTGCTGGAATCAGCAGTAGTAGCTGGTTTTGTTCTTTTCTCTATCTCTTCTCACTTTTGCTTTCTTCTTCCCCCAATTCCCTCTTCTCAAAGTTTGAGTAACTTAAAATTGCATGGGTTGGAGTTTGCTGGGTTGAATTGGCTTAGAGTTTGCTAAGTTATTGCTTTGTGAAATGCTTTATGTTGATTGAATGTTGTTTTCAACTTCTGCCAAAGTTCCCTGGTTTTCTGAAGTTTGACAGTAAAGTTTCTCTTGTTTTGACCTCTTGAAGTATCTTGCTAATACTTCCTGCCACACACCTGACCCAGGGTACATAAAAGAATCTTTGCCCCTTTTAGGAAATTCATTGAATGAGATCTGAGGCTCTACAATGTCAGACACCTTAATGTGGCTAGTAAATACTGAATGTTCACACAGATATTCAGATTTGCTGTTCTTTGAAGAGTTTGCACAGAAGTGAAGGAAAATATTGCAAAGATCATTATGTGATCAAATGTGATCCCTTTATCACATTTTCATAGAGTATATATAAATGATAAAATGCTGTTTTTCACTTCTACTGAATCAAGATATTTAGACTTCTTCCAAGCAAGGTAAAAACATGGAGTTGTATTATATCCCCTGTATACCTTTTTTTTTTTTTTTAAATGTTTAAAAGAAAAAGCTAGCACAAGAAATCAGAGATTTATTTTCCATTATATTAGCACTTGCAGCTGAGTACCTCTCCAGGTATTTTAATCTGGCAGAAGTTGAACAGCTTAGGCCAATTCCAGACATGGATACTAGCTGGTAATGGGTGGATACAGAGCAGATCTTAAGAGATGGGCTTAGCGGATGAAAAACTAAATATGAGCCAGCAACATGTGCTTGCAGCCCAGAACACAAATTGAATCCCAAGCTGCATCAAGAGACACATGGCTGGAAGGTCAAGGGAAGTGATTCTGCCCCTCTACTCCATTCTCATAATAATACCTCATCTGGAATAGTGCATCCAGCTCATACACCCCACCAGAGGAAAGACATGGTTCTGTAGGAACAAGCCCAAAGGAGGCCACAAAGATGATCACAAGGCTGAAGCATCTCTCCTGCAAAGACAGGATGAGAGAGATGGGGTCGTTCAGCTTGGAGGAAAGGAGGATCCTGGGGGATTTCATTGCAGCCTTCTAATACCTAAAGGGAGCTAACAAGAAGGATGGAGAGAAACTTTTCTCAAGGGCAGGTACTAATATGACAAGATGTAATGGCTTTAAGTTGAATAAAGAACAGGTTTAGATTAGATATTAGAAAGAAATTCTTTACTGTGAAGGTGGTCAGACACTGCAACAGGCTGCCCAGAGAAGTTGTGGATGCCCCATCCCTAGAAGAGTTCAAGACCAGGTTGGATGTGGCTTTGAGCAACTTGATCTGGTGGAAGATATCCCTGTCTATGGCAGAGAAGTTGGAACTACATGATCTTTAAGGTCCCTTCCAAGCCAAATTGTTTTATGATTCCATAATTGTAAAATCAGAAAATGCAAGATAATGTATTCATAATATGATTCTTTATCATTCAGACTCAAAAGAAGCTGCAAGCATACAATAAGCTTTAATAATACAAGGAACTGTAGATTCTTCCCTTCAGAGTTGTTACACAGGTGTTAAAGATGAGAAAAAGTGTAGCTTTATAGATTATGTGTATGGTTTTTATTCAGGAAGGTTTTAAATCACCTTCAGCTGTCATTGTAGACACATGGAAGGGTCAAAGATTATACAACCACAACATGGTAACTGCATTTGTCATAATGTACTTTTATTCTATCTGTTATAAATTAATTTGTTTATGCTCTTCTCTGCATTGTTTTCATTTGTGTAATGCTAAGGACAAAATAGAGAATATGTAATGTATTTCATTCTAGGATTGGTTGAGATTATATATTAGAAAATGTGCATCCAGCACTGTACATCCACCATAAAGGAATGGTCTTTCACATATGTTAAATGGTTACAATAATAAATTGAAAATATTTTGAAATGGAATACGATGTTTGGTTTCATAACTTAGATGCTGGGCTTTTTTTTCTGAGGGGTAAAAGCAAGTAAACAAACAAATCAAACAACCCCAAAACCCATCCCGACCAGTTCTATCAAAATCATGATGTCTGAGCAAACTTAACTTTGGGGGGTTTTTTGTATGGAATAATAATGATGTGGATACTCCCATACCAATATTTTGTTTCTGAAACAGAACAAAGCTGAAATAAAAGATAAGCCAAACTCAGCACTATGACTAAAAAACTCTGCATGTTAATGTTTTTAAAGGCAGCCTTCTTTCCAAAAGTGTGCATTTTTTTATAGACTGACTTAAGAATTGCATGTTGTTTTTGCAAGGAAACCCAGTTAAGTAGTTATCATAATTTATGAGGTGTCTGTTTACCAGATGCCATTATATCTTCCCTTTTTAAGCATTTTCTACAAATAAAAGCACTGTGTGTGAGATTCTCACACATAATGCTGTGGAGGTTTGCATAGCTGATGGATGCTAAATGATTCCAACAGCAGGCTACTGATGAAAGTGAGTATAATTCTATCTGCTTAAGTGGAGTTACTTTAGATTGTTCAGCAGTTCACTTCAACTATATTTACATAAGAGATGATCCACATATCCAGGATAATAAAATGATAAAAATCTACACTGGATTTAATCAACAGTTTGCACTGCTGGGAAAGATTTTATCCACTAAGCTTTTAAATGTAAATACAGTTGTTTGCTGTTAATATTTTATATTTCTTTGGAGACATCTAAGAAAAACTAGAGCCTATCATACTTACTTCTGCATGGATAGATTCTGTGGATTTCTTACTAAAGCAATTTGGAATTTCAGTATTCCTTTGGAATAATCTGTATCAGTTTAACTGAGTCCTACTTGGTCAAGTGACAGCAACTTTCTTTTGTGTACTGTCTCATTTATATACAAGAATCTTGTACAAGAGTATTAGAATAGCTACAAAACAAGATCAAATTTGAAATGACATGAGTGTTACTGGTTTTTTTTTGTCTCAGTCTGGGACATTGTTGCCTTCTTCCTGTATTTCAGCTTCTGCTTCTTTCATTGTATTGATTATTAGTAGTATTTTACGTTTTCAATGTCAGATGAGTCAGAGTACTACAAGCCACTACTTTGCTTAGTTTTGAATGAATAAGAAGCTTCACAATATTTTAAATGTCTTCATTTTTTAGCATGCTGTCTTCAAAATGCTTGTCACAATCCTAATGAAAGCAGTGGTAGAAATAAGTTGCACCAAAAATACAGCAATCCATCTATAAACTTATGAAGATTTTGCCAAATTTATGTATTCACCAAACATATTGCACATAGTGACCAGGGCCTATTACTGCAACCTCTGCATGTGTTCTCTAAAGTATGTGATCTCTAAAAGTTACACAATCACATGATCAATTTGAAATGTTACATCAATAAATGCAATTCCCTAATGAGACCAAGAGATAATCAGAAAAGAACTTCTTACCTATTCTGAAGAAACAGAATGAAGGCACCTTATTTTTTCATGTATGGATAAAATATACAAAAAAAATTTCCCAGTTTTTTAAAAAATAACCTAATTCTTGTGCAGTGTTCTAAGACACAGGTGCATAATTTAGTAATTTAATAATCTGCCATTTCAGATATCTAACACAGAAATCAGCAACATATCATTATCATGGATAATAGGACTAGTAAATTCAACATATTTAGACATTACTTTATCATACACCAAATATGGGGGAAAATCCCCAATTCTTATTAGAAATACAAAATAAGCAGTCCCTCCCATCTTTTTCAATAGGCAGTAGCAAGACAGTGTAACTAGCATAGATGGAACACATCACGGAGTTGAAGACCTAACAAACATCTAGGTCTGTACACATCTTTGCAGAATATAGAAAAACAGTGGACCCAGAGAAGGCCCAGAGTAATTCTAAAAAAAAATTATCATGGTAAGTTCCATTGCTGGTGTTTGTCTTCTATCCATGAGCCTCAAAACAATAACAAATATGAATTAAACCATGTTGTGAGAAAACATATCTGGCAACGTGACCTGCTCAAGATCTTAGTGTTAGTGCCAAGAAAAGAACATGGCCCATAATCTTCTGCTTTATTTAGAAGAACAGCTTACATATCCTGCCTTCTCCTGCCTTCTTTACACATGAAGCTTCTTGCTGGCCCCAGTTTTCCTTTTGCCCTCTTCAAAGACACCTTTCTCCTATAGTCTACTTCTTGAAAAGACTGGAATGTTTTTGGAAAGGTGCACCAACTAATCTCTTTTCCTTGGTATTGATCAATTTAGTGATGTTGTCCATCTGTACCCTAATCAACAGTGTAATTGGAACCACATAGCACTAAATCTCTACCACCAGAAAAAAAAAAGGAACCAGGAAAGTAATTTAATTAGGAATGTCACAGAAAGATTTAGATTAAAAAGTTATTTAAAACCCTTCAAAATTACTCTAATTTAAATCCTTGCATATATATATGTGTGTATATAGCCATCAGACATGCAAGGCCATCATACTTAGTTACTTCTATTCTTGCAAAACCCACATCACAAAAGCAAGTATCTGTTTCAAAAGCATTATTGCCAGAGGATAAAATGCAGAACATCATAAAATTAATCAACTCTGTATAGCTACAGTGGAACTTCTTATAAAAACCTATGTTATTAGAAGTCAGCACAATTTATTATGAACAAAAGGCCACATAATTATTTGGAATTTTTTCTTTTTGTGGATTGGATGTTTGCTAGCAGACTGCGTAGTGGCTGTAAAATGACCCACTACTTCAACAGATTTCTTCCCATTTAAAGAAATATAAACACATATGAAAAAAATATTAGGTGCCTTTGAAGAATTCACTGTAGAATTTATATGCTAACAATTTTAATACTGGTAAGTCTTCAACATAACTGAAGCCAAACAGTGTAGAGAAAGCACTTAGTTATGAATATACAGGAGTGACTGCTATCAGATACACTGCAGATTGCCAGCTACAAAGCAAAAATATATGAAGAATCTACAACATTTTAATCTTAGAATTTTACTTTGCAAATGAGAATTCTTGCAGATCATTTATCTGTGTGTAGTGGGGTTGCTTATTTCTTTCACAGTCTTGTTCTTTGAATCAATTCATAGATAAAAATTTATGTGGTATTTTTAAGCTGAATCATAATTTTCTCTTTTCCTGGCTCACTTTTTAATTTACTTATTTGTTCAATGCAGCACATATTTATGTTGTGACTCCAGAAATCTAAATGACGTGGAAGTGGCTAGACAATATCATCATATAAAACAACCACCCGAGATATTGTGAATTAAATGTTGTTCCTACCCACTTTTCTGAAGAATCTGAAGATATACCTGGTTAAGTCAAATCTGTCATTTCAGAACAACTGAAGTATTTTGTTTCTTCTTGGATTACCTTTGTTGGCCAAGGAATAAACTGAAGGTGCTAATGGACTACAAATAGAAAAAAAGAAGTAGACTACATAATTAAGAGTACAAGGTATCAAATAGAATGTTGAATTAAACAACATGGACGTACATCCAGATTAAAGCCCATATTTGTATATTGCTTGTGAAATTTTATTTAATTTCTAAAGAGTGAAATAATACTCATAACCTTGCCAAATATGTGCTAAATAGACCTCTTTTAAAATGGTTTGAAAAATAGGTTTTAATGGAGTCTGACTTCCAAGAGGGCCATGAGAAAAATGTGGTCTTAAGGCTTCTAGGCAGGGCAGCATTGGGGATCCTGATGTGTTCTGGTTGTGTGAAGTAAGTGTGTTTAATAAAATGAAACTGGTTATACCTTGTGGGTCCATCCATCACTTTATCACTTGGTCTGACTCCAGTCACTAATATTTTACTAGAATGTAATACCTGGAGTGCACATAACAGCAAATTGATGAGATAATAGCAGTACCAAGAGGATTACTTTCTGCATCCTTAAGGATGTGGAAAAAGTTTACAACAGGGATCCTGTCCATTCTTCATCTGAGATTTTTCCTGGGATCTGACTAAGTTAGCTAATACCTATCTTCCAATTATTCCTCTTTCCTTTATTGTTTCTGATTACTGTTTTGCTTGAGTGGATCATCAAAAATGGCTTCCTTTTTTGTCCTAGTTTCTTCACTAGTATTAAATTGGTGAATCTTGACCAGCCTAAAGCTTGGCTTTATGATCTTAAATGCCTGTGCCTCCCCCCTTATACCTGCTTGTTATCAGACCTCATAGGGGTAAGTGGACACTTCATCTTCCTATATAAATCAACCTGAAACTCTTTGTTAATGCCTTAAAAGATCTTTCCAGGCTAAAGTTATGCAAAGGAAGAAAAAATACCTACAGCATAGTAGCTTGGTAGTCACTGTGTAACCATATTATGGCAGACTGATAATTTTTGGCCAGTTTAAATTTTGCAAGAAAAACCTCTTTGCCATAAAATCAGGAAAAAAAATTAACAACTACTGCTTGAACCAGATGCTCAATTAATTACTATATTTGTTTCAAAGCCTTTCAAAAATCTCTCTCCCCAGATGCTTCTTACATCTCCTCTGTCTCAGTAAAACATCAATCTTTCACTTCTTCTTGTCCCCAGTCCTTACATGCCTGTATTTTGTTTGCTTTCTTTCACTTTGAAATGATAAAGTAAAATTAACAAGATACAGCCATCGGTTGTATAAGGAAAATATGATTACGTCTCTGACATGGCTTTCAATCCTAATTAAATTGGGCTATCTCAAAGATAATCCATTCAGTTTCTGTGAGGATGTACTCATTAGCATGGCTCCTGAGGGAAGTGCTTAGAAGAGATCTTTGTAGGGGGGGTTTAGTTGCTGTCTGTCTAGAAGCTCATTAGCATTGATATAGGACTTCCCCCCCCTTAAAATTTTCTTTTATTTATTTAACAAGACATTCTTTAAGCCATACAAGTTTTGCCTCATAATCATTCTCAAATCCTGAGATGTTATTTTACAACAGTAGTGGAGAACCACCTACTGGAAATTATGCTTCTTGCAGTACAATCCACAATTCCTTCATGCCTGTTGTATCTATTTGAATTGTCCATCCTGAACGAAAAATGGCTCCGAGGAGCAATTTCTAAAATAAACAAACAAAAAGAAAAAAAACCCCACAAGAACAAGTTGGCAGCTAATTCCAGAATAGGGGCAGAAAATAAGAATAGAAAATCATCCTCTAAATGTCAAGCAGGAATCAGAGTAATGATGCTATAACCTCATACCGTGCTAAGGAAAACATGCAGCTATGACATATAAGGGACTACACTAAAATACTCCATTGTTACTGAAACATACTACAGTCAATTTGATTTTTTTCTCCCTAATAAAGTATTACTTTTTAATGTTAGTTTGTTTGGGGTTTTTTTTTTCTGCAGGAAACAATAGGAACGAGGGTGCTATATTTCAAGAATAAGGCACAGCAAAAAAAATTATAGTCATTGTACTAAGGGTAGTATTTTCTCTTAAGTTCTGCCTCCATCTGCCATGCTGTGGGAGATTTGTCACTGCAACAACAGAAAGTATCTTGTCAACAGCAACACTGCCAATATGGTGATGAATATCCAGACATGATACCTGAGTTCAGAAAAATAGGACATTAGTTAAAAGTAAAATAAAAATGCTGATAAACTAATTTGTTTATTAGCTGCAAAATTGCAGTAGAGATTGATAATGTATATTCACCACACACAGAGCTTCCATCAAACTGTTGTAGATTGTTTTCAAAGTAATTTCATTTGTGGCTATGCAGTCGAGTAGCTCATTGTAGAAATGGGAGAAAGATTCTGCTCTAATAGGCAGTCTTATGCTCACCTCTTTCACTCACTCAGTATTGCCCAGAACTATTTCTTTGATATGGGGGAATGTGCTGGAGATAACAAAATTACTTTTACTGAAAACACCTTTATTTTGACACTTTTCCAATCATTTAGTTCTTTTCTAGAGTACATATAGATTAATGGGTCATTGAAAAGGACTAATGTATTTTTTTTCTTTAGCAAAATACATTAATATAAGTCCTTATAATACATTAATGTAAGAGAGACGGAGACTAACTCCATTTCCATGTTGTATCAGTAGAATGTTTTTCTAGCAGGATCAATTATGAGGCCTATGTGAACACTAAATATTTTTGCTTTAGAAACTCAGTGCAGTGCAAATGCTGGGTTTTTCCATTTTGACAAAGGACCATCCCCCCCAAATGGAAGTCATACAAACGATACCAGCTTCACTGAAACAGAAATCCTCCGTGTGTTATCCAAGTCCAGTCCGCTGAAGGAGTAACAGCTTCCTCCTGAGGGGAAGAGCAGGGGCAGGCACTGATCTCTTCCCTGTGGTGATCCGAGGGAAGGGCCTGAAGTTCCGCCAGGGGCGGTTTGGGTTGCATATTAGGAAAAGTGTTTTATCCCGACGGTGATCGGGCACTGGAACAGGGTCCCCAGGGAAGTGGTGGCAGCACCAAGCCTGACAGAGCTCAAGAAGCGTTTGCACAGTGCTCTCAGGCACATGGTGTGACTCTTGGGGTGTCCTGTGCAGGGCCAGAGTAAGATCTTAAAAGGCTCGCTTCCTACCCAGCATATTCTATGATTCCAATAACAACTTTGGTTAAACACCAAGCACAGCACACAAGCTGTTACGCACAACTATTGCTTTTTAAATGCCAAATCCTCTATTTATGTTTTTTTCCCCCAAAAGGAAAGTATAAAGAACCTAGATGTGTAAACTTCATGCCACAAATCAAGGAGCAAAACACGCCAAAGGCTGACAGGAACAGAGTACTCGATGCTGCTCCAAACGAGGGGAAGAGCTGATCCTTGTTCACACTTAGGGTTTCGATGTGATTTTACTCGTCTTCCAATCAGGGAAAAGCATTTAAAGAGTTCATCGCCGTTTTCGTGTTTTATCTTGTAAGAAAATCACGATTCCTCACCGGCGGCACAACATCAGCGGATGCGCCCCAGTCCTGTCATGGGGAGGGGCCGTGCCCCGAGTGAAAAACTACCACTCCCAGAAGGCACCGCCACCGGCCCCGGGGGTGCCCCGCCCCCGCACAATGCACGTTGGGAGTTGCAGTTTCTTCACCCACCGCTCTTCTCCCGACCGCCCCGGCGGTTGCGCGGGGGATCATCGGGCGCCCCGCGGTCCGGTCCGGGCCAGGCGGGGCGCGTGCAGTGCGGAAGGGCCTGGACGGGCGGAGGTTAGCAGGTAACGGTGAGTGTCTGTTTGTCTGTCTTTGTATCCCTCCGCCAGGGTCCGCCCCCCGCGCCCCCCGCGCCCCCCGCGGAGTGGCAGTCAAGATGGCGGCGGTGGCTGAGGCAGGAGCGCCGTGAGCGCCTCCGCCGGCCCTGTCCCGTTGCGTGGGGCGAAGTGAGGCCGCGCCGCTCCTCCGCCTCCCGAAGGCGAAACGTTCGTCCGGGCAGCCCGGGCCCCGCGAGTGGAGGCCGGCGGTAGAGGAGGAGCCAGGCCGGGTGACCTCCCTTCCGGCGTGGGGTGAGCCGCCTTCTCCTGCGCCTCGCGCGGCGCGCTACCCCTTCCCCGTCCCTTTCCCTTCGTGGCGGCGGGGCCGTGGTGGGGCAGGGCGGCCGCCCGCCCGCGAGGGTGGGGGCGAGGAGCAGGCAGTGGGCTCGGAGGCAGGTCAGGGGCGGCAGGGAAACCGTGCGGTGGCAGCGGGCTGTGCGGGCCGCGCCCCTCGCACTGGGCAGGGCGCGTTATCCGCTCTCCAAGGAGACGCCGCCGCGTTCGCGTCCCTGGAGGCGCCTTGAGCAGAGCCCGCCTACCCACGCACCCCGCGGCGCCCGGGATTTGGCGCCGGCAAGGAGCGGGATCTCCGGCCGCCGCCCCCGGGCCGGGAGCGCCTCGCCCGCCTCAGGCAGCGAGCAGCGCGGCCGGCAGAGCCGCCGGGCCATCCCTCGCTCCGCCGGCCCCGTTGGCGGTGACGGGACCCGCCGGGCCTGGGCTCGGCGCCCGCCGTGGGATCGGAACAGGTCGGGACGGCAGAGCCTGCGGGCGCTGGGAAGGCCCCGGCGCTGGAAGCTGGAAGTGCCGGGCACACCGCCCCTAGCCAGGGTGTGTGAGTGTGGGGCTGGTGTGAGCGCTGTCCGGTGCGGCAGGAGAGGATTTGCTCTGTTGACTGCTCCTGAGTGATGATACTGTATGGTTTGCTTTTAAGGAGTTAATGCCCAGTGAGGAGCGCACAGCTTAAATATTTGGCCCTATTTTCAGCCTTTATGGTGCCATGATGGCTTTTTGTGACCTTCTGTTTTCTGTTTATTTTTTTTTTAATTGATAAAAGTTTTCTCCTTGCAGTATTAGGTGCTCTAGAGAGCTCTTGGATTCACATGAATACTATAGGAAAAAATTTTCAAGAACATCTGTACTGTGGAAAAAAGCCTTTTGAAGTACATACTTCTGTTTTGCTTGCATATTAAGTATTGTTTCTTCTGTGCAATCTACATATTGCTGTTATATGTGCAAAATATGTTTTGATTCTAATCTTACATGTTTCACCTGTAATCCTACATGTTATCTGAAGTTAGTATTTCAGTAGAAAGTATACTTGAAAGTCTTCTTTTTTCCTCAAATCCCTGGTAAATGTTGTAAGGCAGTAGGCACATACTCAAAAGCTTTTCTACAGATCCTATGACTTGCAAGAACCTGAAATTGGCAATGGGTTGCTGTAGATAGACAGGTAGATAATGGGAAGGTAGCAAAGCTTTTAGAAGAGGATTTTTTGTAGCAATAGATGGTAAAATAAAAACAGAAAAAATGCATATTGGTGAAATGTGTATGTGGAGGTGGAAAGCACAACTTCATGTGAAAGAAGAAAAAAACGTAGCTGAACCTCGTTGTGTTTTTCAACTGAGTTAAAGAGGTAAAATACCATCAGAGCTCTCTGATCTTAAACTTGCTTGATTATAATTCATTTGCAGGTATCAAAGACTATAATAGGAATGTTTAGAAACTTTCTTTTTGGAAAGGGCACAGTTCTGTTAGAACACTTCTTAACAGTGCTTTAAAATCCACTTGCTGGAAATAATGAAGATACTGTTACTTCTGAGCTGCATTTATCAGGGCATGTTGGTGTAGGCCCAGTCTCCTTGTTTGAGAGTTCTGTTATTCAGAATATTGCATCTGGGGCAGTGAGTTTACTTCAGAGATAATGAGAGTCTCCTACAGCAAAGATAGTTGAGAACAGGATTTGGCAAAGTTTTAAGAGAAAAAAATGTGAGTACTTGTATTATGTAAAGATGAATAGTGCCACTTCTATTTACAGTGGAAGGTAGGGAAGAACTACTTTTGCTATGGCTTTAGTAGAATTATATAACATTATGAGGAAACAGCTTACAGAATTGGACTGTAAACCCAGATGGCCTCTAATCTTCCTCATGCTCAGTGACAGGTCAGGATACAGTGTCTGTTGAAATGCTGGGTCTTGCACATCTATAAAGCTGAACAGTTTTATCTGTAACTGAAGAATGTTCTTTAAAATCGTGGCTGTTTTAAAACTGATAACTATGCATTTGCTTGGAACGCTTGTAAATTTTAGCATGAGCTTCCTTGTGAACCTTTTATAGGATGCTTGTGTTTCTACTCGAAAATAAACAAAATGTGAAAGGACATTATGTTCTAATTTTCTAACTGAATCAGACAGATTAACCTGAAAGTTGCACAGAAGGAACATTTAGTTTTAGTATGATCATAAGGTTAGGCACATCAGGAAGTTTGTCCAGTTCTAAATGTGTCAGGGTGGGTTTTTTTGTTTTGTTTTGGTTTTTTTTGTTTTTTTTCTGGTATTATTTGTTGGCCATCTAGTTCACAGGTGGCACCCTCTGGTTGCATGGCCTAGTGGACACATCTGTGGGAATGAAAAAGGGAGTATGAGTTGTGCAGGGACAGTAGGGCAAAGTTGCCGGAGTAGCAGGCAGTTACACCTGTTTGTGTGTGCCATGATCATGGTTGTGAGATGCAGAAACAGAATGACTCCTAGCTGCATTACTGTGACCTAGGCTGGCACACTGCCCAGTGGAGATGTGGTCATGGTGTAAGGACTGGTGGTATGCCTGGTAGATCCCATTTCCTTTATGATTCAGTAATAGGCTGTGTTTGCATAGGAATACTGCTTTGTGCAAGTGTGCCTACTGAGAGGGCTATACTGTGTGATTTTGATTGAATCCTATACCTAAGCAAGATAGGTGTACTAGAACAGCTTTAAAACTTAGTTCAAGATAAATGTTTTCTTCTCTGGAACTGATATTTTACAAAAACAACAAACTTCTGAGATACTTCCTAATCTTCAGTTTTGGATGATTTCTTCACCTGCATTCTCTGAAAATTAGTAGTAGATAGTTGCACTAATATGTTGAGAATGTGGTTCCTATCAACTGCTATATTCTTATTTTTTCAGTTAAGCTGAGAATTATGTCCTAACATAGCAGTGGAAACGAGCTGGAAAAAGTAAATCTCTGTAAGAGTGCCTTTCTTTTGCATCTGTTTCAGTTCTTAGGGAAAGTTTGTAGCTTTCTGCAGTAGAATTGTGCCAGCAGCACTTATCAAATATAGTTATGTATTATTCACCTTTTGGAACAGGCTAATCTAATTTTACTCTCATAAAGGAATACTTTAACAATTTTTTTATTTCTAATGTCAAAACAAGAAGCGAAAATGAAAACCGTGAACATTTAACATTGCTTTGTACTGCACAGAGTGACACTGATGGAGAGCAGCAAAGCTCTATGAAACCCACATTACTTTATTTGGTTTTGGTAGAAACTGTAGTGTAAGTGGCAGATCATTCACTGCTTAAACATCTTAAAGTGTGGTAACGAAAGTAAAAATCCTTTTATTGGCACCTGTTTTCCTTGTATTTTTTTAAGTGTGTCATTCAGTACTCTGTTGTCAGCATCTCAGTATTAAAATGAATGTGAAAGTTTGACATACTTGGTCTCCAAAGTCACTTATTGTACTGAATAGACATCACCCTGGGCCTGAAAGTATAGGCTTTATGAGTTACAAAACAGCCTTTCTAAGGACCGTTTAGTTTGTTTTAAAGTGAGGACAATTGAAATCCACAAAAACTAAAAACTTTCTTTCACAGATCAGAGGTTAAAAGCCCCAAACCCACACTACTATTTCTTTATTTTTTAATGCCAGTTTCTGTGTTCTTCTCATTGATACATTTCTAGTAACACAGGGTAGTAAATGGGGAGTTAATTTCCTAAACAGCTCTGTGTTTGCATCTTATAATGAATATGTAGTTGTCTTCTCAGATCATGAATCTTTAAAATATTCTATGTAAACTGTTTTTAATACAGCACATTTTTTCTCAACTGCTTCTTATAGATTGCTTTTATTGATTGCTTGTCATGGCAACAGGAGGTTGTCCCTTTGAAGAAGGCATGAATGATCAGGACTTGCCCAACTGGAGCAATGAGAGCCTTGATGACCGGCTGAACAACACGGTGAAATTATGCTTCTCTTTCTGCTGCCATTTGATGTTACATTAGAGTTATCATCTAGATTCTGTTAGTGGCAGGTAACAGTGCAAACCCCTAAGCCTTGTCATGCAGGGCTTTGCATCCAGTATCCAATACAGCTTTACCTGGAAAAGCTGAGGTAGATGTAAGCAAGCAATGGATATGATTCAGAGATTGTGAGGTCTATAGAGGTATGTATGGCAAGTGTTTTGGGTAAATAAAGTAGCTAGACAGAAAAGCATTGTAGGTGATATGAAAGTGAAAGCTATAATTTAAAAAATTCTGAACTCCTGAAAGTGCGGGAGTCTTTAGCAAATAAGAAAAATACATCTTGAGCTTCATTTGAAATTAATTTAATGCATTTAGGGTGAAATGGATTTAAAATTTCCTGACAAGCTATTTTTAATTCTGCAGTGGAGAAAATTTTAATTTGTAAAGTGATGTTTGCTCTAGAAAATTGAGTGCATATTTCAATGTGGCTTGCTATTTTTGCTTCTAAAATGGAAATAAACTCTCTCACAGAATGCAAACACTTTCTTTTTGTCTGTGTGGATAACAAATATGATTTTTTGTTCTCTCTCCTTCCCCTGAAGGACTGGGGAGGTCAACAGAAGAAAGCAAACAGATCTTCAGAAAAAAACAAGAAAAAGCTTAGTGGGGAAAGTGAGACAAGACTTACTAATGACATATCTCCAGAATCTTCACCTGGAATGGAACGACGGAAGACCAGAACTTCTCACAGCTTTCCTCATGCTCGATACATGACTCAGATGTCTGTTCCAGAGCAGGCTGAACTAGAAAGGCTTAAACAAAGAATAAACTTCAGTGATCTGGATCAGGTTTGTGTGAACACTAGCTCCCACTAGAAATGTGACTCCAAAATGTATTCAGTTATCTCTTAAAAAAGTCACAGTTGAGTAAAGAATCCTTTCATAAGTGATGAAGATAAAAAAAAACCTTATAGGCACCATGACAACCAAATCAAAATTATAGTTTTGAACTTAAGAAAATAAGGGAAAGTTCAGGACCATGGCTTTCCTCTGTGTGCTAGCTGCCTTCACTTTCTTGCTCTCAGCCATTAACAAATTCCTGCTTGTGTGCTACTTGAAAATACCTGTTACCTTATTTTGAAGATCTGTTCTTGAACTGCCAGTTTGTAATCCTGGACATTGTTACCTTTGTGGATTAAGCAGAGGAGTACCATTAAAAACTGCTCCTCAGTAGAGTGGAGAATTTTATGGCACAAATTCTTGAGCCATAACTACTCTTGAAAATACAGTGTATTCATCCTTCCCGTGTCCAAAACTAAGGAAAAGTATGAGGGATTCATTCTTTTGGAACAAAGCACAAATTTGTGTTAACAATTTTAGAACAGAGGCTAGTTCATCTTTACCAAAGGTTGTTGCTAACTTCTTCAGTTGGGAAGATTGTTTTCAGTGTGATTGATTGTGTTGACTTACCGTTTAAAGGCTGGGCATAATTTCCTCCTCAAATACATGATTTTGTAACATGTTGGTATTCACATGTTGCAGGTTTTGAAGAAAAGCTGAAGTTCTGAGGTATTATACACAGGAATATGTTGCTCTTTTATTACTGTTCTTTTCTCAAATGTACCTGGAGAAGTAGAATGCCTTTTGCTGCAGTAAAGGTTGAGGTCACTGCAAAAATGAGGAACTAAATTCTGAGAAACTACAGAATGTTTTTGCCTCTCACTCTTCTGGGAGGATGGATTTGCTTTCTGAAAACTTCATGGCAAAAAATCATTGGCACTGTCTTCAGCTAACTTTTGGCCAGTTGGTGACTGATTAGGTAACTTTAAAAGCAGTGTAATAATACTGCAGAAATAGTAATACAAGCAGGGAAGCTAAGCAGTGTTGAGAACATATTGGATGAAAAAATAAAGCAATTGTTCTTTCTTTTGTTTGTATATAGAGAAGCATTGGAAGTGATTCTCAAGGCAGGGCAACGGCTGCTAATAACAAACGTCAACTTAATGAAAACAAAAAACCATTCAACTTCCTGTCACTGCAGATTAACACTAACAAAAGCAAAGATGCTGCCTCAGGTTCCCAAAAAAAGGAAAGTGGGGTATCAGCACAATGTAAAGAGCTGTTTGGAGCTGCTCTAAGCAAGGATTTCTTGCAAAATTGTCAAGTGTCTGCTCAAGAAGTTGGAAGAGGAGAACAAGCGATGGATAGTAGCCAGGTATTTACACAGCCTATAAAGTCTACAGAATATTGACTCTTAATCTTCAGGGCTGCTTTCTAAATTTCTTCAAAGTATAAATCTTTATTGCAAATATTTAACTTCCTGCTCTTTTGAAACTTGAAGAAAATGTGAAACCAAACTTAGTCATCTACTCTTCTTTAGAAATCTGCTTGTTGGTAACAGAAGTGATAATAATTTTCATTTTAGAGGTTGGTTCCCTTTCATATGGTTCCAGGAAGTGCTATCACAGTTGACCATTTTCCTGTGTTGATGAGCTCAGTTGTGTTTTAGGCAGCGTTGACCAGAAGCCCTGTGCTTCAGCCTTGCAACTTCCCGCATGCAGAAATCCATCCTGATAAAGGTGTTGACTTTTAACCATTTGTGCAAGAGTGCTCATAGGAGTGAAAGTACTAACATGTCCCCGTGTCATAACTCCTTTGCCATTGCTATCACTGTGTCTTGTGCATTGAATACGTTGCAGTTGTAGCTGAATGCATTCAGTAACTTCAGTGTCTTTGCAGATTGTGAGCAGACTAGTTCAGATTCGCGACTATATTGCTAAGGCCAGCTCCATGCGGGATGATCTTGTAGAGAAAAATGAAAGATCGGCCAATGTTGAGCGTTTATCACACCTTATAGATGACCTTAAAGAGCAGGAGAAATCCTATCTGAAATTTTTGCAAAAGATGCTTGTAAGTTTGAGAACATAATATGTTTGTTTCTGCACGGTAAGCTTTTTTTAGGAGTTGACCGTTTATGTTTTGATGGTGCTATTGAGGGTGTTGATTTTGGTATGTAGTGCCTTCCATAATTCATTTTTACTGCCCCCTTACATAGCTTTTGATTTGTGCCAATGAAATATTTCAGGCTAGAGAAAATGAGGAGGATGATGTTCGGACTATAGATTCAGCTGTGGGATCTGGTTCTGTAGGTGAGAGCACATCGCTAAACATTGATGTGCAGTCTGAGGCTTCAGATACCACGGTAAGCTGCCTTTTAGTAATTAAGGTAGAAATTAGGGCTTTATTTTGGTTTTTTCGTGAGTCTTATTATAGTGTAATAATCTGCAGTTCAGTTAAAAAATAGTAAATCCCCAGGCACTCCATTCAGGACGCGTCCATGCATGTGGGGATTTATTTTTTTAATATGAAAAAAAAACCCTAATTATTCTGTCACAACAACAATCTGAAGAGTTAAATGTGTACTTTGGCAGAGAATTCACTGACTTGATGTAGGAAGAAATACCTTTCTGTAGCTTTCTAATACCTTTCAATTTTTCATCTCTAGGTTTGTTTGTTAGTGGGGAAAATTTTTGCATGTTGGGTGAGGGGAGGGCTAGAAATGTATCATTAGGGGGTCACTGTCCAAGCATCTTTGTGATATGATAGAAGTATTGATCTAACACAAGTTTCTCTCATTTCTTGGAAAGATGGGCACCTCTTTAGAAAATGTGTTCTGATTTCAGTTCTGAGATAAACAGTCCAATCTTCCTTTCTAGTTATAAAAGCTTTTTTTTTTTTTAAACATGATAAACATATCTTGTAGTAGATACAAAAGCTTTTTGATAACTTCAGTTTTGTATCTTCTGTTCTATTACACTGAGGAAAAGTACCAGAGAGCAGGTACTTGTTCTGTCCAGTTAGCACACTGAATGTGCTATGGATAAGGAGAATTTACCTGCTTGGAAATAAAATGGTTAAAACATTAAGAAGCTTTTGTAATTATTTTTAGCTTTATAAGAACTCTTTCTATCCCTGTAAAGAAATAAAATGACAGACATGGAAGATGCACTTTTAACTTAAAAAAAAATTGGAAAATGCAGGAAAAGGTATGTTTTTTAAGAACTATCCATGCGAACTTGCATTTGTCTTAATATTTGCAAAATTTGCACTTAAGTTTTTTGTTTGGCTCTTACTTTTGCATCTAAGCTCTCTTTACATGCAGCTTGAATATTTTACATACAGAGTGCATACTTCTGGTCATATAATGTTGGTTGCTATATGGAGCTTTATTGTTATGCAGATTCTAAGAATGACTAATGTCTTCACTCTTTAGTAGATGTTATTAGTTTACATTATTTGATAAAGTGGGTAGGTTTGTAACTTAAAAATGCATGCTAAGTTGGAGCACATTTTCAAAATCTAACATACTAAACTATTCAATATAGGAGGTATCTTTTAGTTTGAGTTGTCGGCCCCGCATTGAGGACAAACTAGGGAATTCAGCTTCACAAGAACAGGTTACAGACATTGATGTTACACCAAGCCCTAAAGGGAAAAGTGAGAGAGCTGCTCTGAATGACAGGGAAATCTGGCCTTGTGGGATTAATAGCCAGGATCATGGATTGCTTTCAAAGGTACACTTCAAAATGTTACTTTAGCCTCAAATAGGGTTTATACAGGCTAGTCTTCCCCATCCCCCCATCTCCCTTATTAATTGCTTCAAATGTACTTATTACTTACAGTGAATGTTCCCACTGGATTGCTTATCTGTATCCAGCTGTCTTTTCACTGAATTAATCTTCTTTGCTTAGAATGTTTTTTCTTTGAATAGAAATGTTTCACAATTTTTTCTTATGAATTACTAGCACTGACAGTTAACATTGATGTAGCTCTGTACAGCAGGTGTTGTGATTTTATGTAGATCGTTGTTCTAAGTTTTGTTGTTCCCTTCTTGGGAAAACATACTGTAAATGTGACTTTCAGACACGTGTCATAGTTGCACCAATAATCTGCCAATGCACATTTAAACTAATACCAAATACAGGAAACGAATTAGAAATTAGTAGCCTTAACTTGTTCCACAAATGTTTTTGTATAGCTGTTGATATGACTATTTGGTTGGAAAGGGGGAGGACTTTCAAGGGGCGCAGTGTCTAAAACATCTTTTTTTACCTATTATGAACTTTTCTATATTGTTGTCCTTCCTGTGATTTAATTTTTAAACAGTCTTAAATCATTTTTTCCCCTAAAATAAAACTTACATGTTTTGTCAAGCTTACTAGTCTAAATGCAGAACTAAGTTTGAAAAATTTGTTAACTCAATTTTCATGAACTCAAGCAAATCTGGTGCTTTAGATAAAGCCTGGATTATTTAATATGTGAGTGAGACTGAAACACATACCCTTGTTCCCTTTCTTCCCCTCATTCCTTCCTGTGCTGATCTCAGTGTGTCATCTATTTTGACTCTATTCTGCTGTTTATATGCAAGGTGAGAATTTAACAGCAGTCATCAGTGTAAGTTGCAGTGCGTCTTTTAGTGACGCTTCAAGGAGTTTAGAATTATGGATGACTTCAGCTTTCTCTGCTGGAAAGTTGAGCCTTCATTAGTACCCAGAACTAGTTAATAAGATGCCTGCTTCTATTCTGACATGTGATGCAGAGTATTTGGCCTGAATTTTCTACTTTAGAAACTTAATACCATTGGATAGATGAT
>WAAE01034930.1:0-16805 GCA_013400495.1 Nicator chloris | reverse complement strand
GGACAGGGACTGCTCAATGAGCTTAACACCTCTCATAAATTTGGAAAAAGGGAAATTATGTGAATTATCTCTAGTATAGTGTAAGCGGATTTATAAAATATGTTTTAAAGCTCTGAGGAACATACTACAACTAAAACCACAATGAATACATTTATCATCATGAATATGCAATCAGCAGCTGAAATGGGACTTCAGGAGTACTGTTTGGAATGTTTTAAAGCATTGGTGTCACATAAAAATATATGTATCTTTCCATACTGATCTTTTGTTCCAATATGCTGCTTTGAAGTGCTGGGGACTCTGGGACAAGGCAGCAATTGCATATGACTGGCAAGAGAGTCTGCTATTGCCCAGAGGCATAGTGTGAAGAAAGACTAGATCTGAAAAACAACAGCTAAGAACTCAATAGCAATAAGGATCAGCTCCCTAAAGCACTTTTTCTTACTTCCTTTCATATAAGTGATTGGGGTAGTGGGATGGCTTCCCTCTGGTAACTAGAGGTTGTCAGGACCCTATGTCCTAGAAACTTCAGAGCTCTTAAAGCAGTGAAACTGGAATTCAAACAAAGGCTCTCATCTAGGCTTACGTACACAAAACCATGGAGCATCTGAAGTCCAGACTGGATATCCACCACTTTTAATTTCTTACCCTAATTTTATTCAGTTCATACTTTGGGGTATTAAGCAATTAATCACATTTTAATGCCTCAAGCTGAACTATAAAATAACGTGCTGTTACCGCCCACGTGGGAAAAACCCAGAATAAGTGATCCATTCTGATCTCCCTATCTGATCAATTAAAATGTTACGATGGAATCCAGATCTTCATCCTGCCACATGTTGGGATTGCCACCTTTACTTGCAATACCTTTCTCTACTGTATCCATACTTCTATGAAATGGTAAGGTAAAAATCCTGTAGATAAAAGCCTCAAACAATTTGTGATATTGATCGTATACAAAACTAAGGAGAAAAAGCACTCCTGTTGTCACATGTTTAAAGACTGGTAAGTTAGTATAGGATGGATTTTTCAGCCAAAGAAAAGAGTAGCTGGGGGATGTGTTAGCTTAGTGTGGGAGAGGAATCTGGGAGCACTTCTAAACTCCAGATTTGGAAGGTGTTTCAACAGCAGTAAACTACAAAATGGTGCCTGAAGTGCTCAGCATGTGTTTTTTCCTTATCCACTGGCAAAACTTTAATCTTGTCCTTCAAGGGGATGTCTTTTGTCCATGACTCTCTGCCTTTGGCGGTGATAGTGCTGCAAGAGGAGGAATAGTGAGGAGCTGCATTTGAATACTGCAGGATCTAAAGTCCCTGCTGTCTGGGCCATTTTCCCCATGATAATGTGTAACTCCTCTTGTACTTACCAAGGCCATTCTGGATTTTATGTACCATTCCCATATACACCTTTCCATAAAAAAGAGTTTTTCACTGTACAGGGCCAATTTATTTTAGACTGAACAGTTTGATTACTTCTCTGCAGCTGTTGCAGGCTACTCAGAGCATGACTTTTAAGAAGAGCAGTGACAAGATGATTCTTGTGACAGCAATTTTAGGTGATTCCGCTCCCTTGTCTGCTGGTTTGAATTTGTGCTTTCTCCACTTGGTGGCACGTGCATATGATTTTGAGTACCCATAGGGTGTTATTTCAGTGAGATTTATAGAGTTTTTAAAGATATGATAAGTTTGTATATATGTTTTGTGGTGAAAATCTCCTTAATTGCCTGTTATGATCTTAACAGGATGGCAGGAAAGTGATTCCAGCTTTCAATTCAAGAGAACATTTTAACATTTGATAAGCTCTGTGTACATGCATAAACACTGACATTAACAGGAATGAAAGCAAGTGGTTTCATGGAATAGAAACATGCAAGCAAATGGCAGCAGTGACTGGTGCTGCATGTGGTTATTTTCATACACATGGCCAATTTTGTCTGCTTTGATGTTGCTAAAGAAGGAAATGCTGCCCCACTGATGTATGTGAAACTGTAAACATATTGGGGGCTGGGCTTTAACTCATCCAGATGAGTTAATTAAAAATATGATTTTTGTCTTCAAACTCTACATTTACATGTTGCTTCTTGATAATAACATTTATTTTTTATTTATTACTTTACCTTCTGGTTTCTTTCCCAGTTCTTATGAAAAATCTTTTCTTGATAGTAAGATTTTTACATAGCAATGACATTGAATATTTGTACTTTAAACATTTTTATTGATGTGATATTATCTAAGAGATTTTAGCATGATTATCTTTAAGGAGAGCTTTGAGGAAAAGTTAGCATTTTGGTTTGTTCGTGTAATTTCTCATGGTTTGAACCTGAACTGTTTTGAGGCATTTTACTTGAAAGTATCTTGAGCTTAGCAGGACACACCTGTTTCACTCTGTTAATGCAGAGTCTACTAAATGGAGAGGTGGAGACACCAGAGGCTGGTGAATTAGTTGATTGTAAGAGGAAGTTTAACAGTGTAAGCTACTTTTTAGTCCTTATTTCAGTAGCTGTGGTCAGGATTCTTGACTGTTCTAAACTAAAAGCAAAGTAGTATCCAGTGCATTTTCCTTTTTTACAGAAGAATTTTACCAAGAATAAGGGCTCAAGTTGCAAGCTGTCATCTGCCTGGGGTCAGCAGCAGCAAAGATTGCCTTTTTAAATGTTTTGTTTGGAGCTTCTGGAAACTATTTGGGCTTGGTTTGATTTACTGCTTTTTCTCTATTTCTCTGTGTAAAGCTACTTTAAGATGAATGAAAAGGCCCTTAAAAATGCCTTCTCTGAAAGGGACATTGCTGCTGAGTGCGCTGCTAGCTGAAGGTATGTACAGCTGAGCTAAGCTCATGATTCCTCGCTGCCAAAAGGGACAACCCCACTCCCTTCCAGTGACAACTCACTGACAGCTCTTCTCTGAACCAGTCCAGTTTACTGTCTCAGTAGGACGGGGTTTCCTTTTCCTTAGGGAAAATGAGTTTGCTGCTCCTGTATTTGAATTAACTTGGCAATGGGCAATATGTTCAATGTGTGCCTGAAATGTCATGAGAGGCAGCAACACATGATCCAGGGAAGAGCAGGTGTCAGGTAATGTGTAAAATTGTGACTTGGAAACAAGTCTGGGAAGGCATGGTTTACAGCAGGAGCATACTGAGCCCTGAACAGGCTTATGAAATGTAGTACAGAACTGACTAAAAGCTCTTCATTCCTTACTCACTCTCCTATGTAGTGGTAGAGCATAACAGAATCAATTCTATTAAGTTATTTTCCTCAAGGCTGTTTCAGAAAAACGTATTGCCTTTAATTTCCTCTCTTTCACAGGAGGGTCCACCCTTGCTTTTTATACTTTCCTGCTCATGAAAACCCATCACTTTTAATCTCTTCTGTGGATTAGATCTTTGGCCATGGGGGTGTGATAAGGGTCACAGTTTACATATCCCCTGGGTCACAGAAACAGCAGTATTTTGGCTTTTCCAAAACTGGAGTACTATGTTTTCTTTCCTGTTTTCCAATGTACATTATTGGGCTTTATTAGTGAGACTTCTGTTCTCATAGTGGGTATTACAAAATTCAACCTGAATACCTGAAAGTGTCTTTAGAAATTGCTTTTCTTATTGCATCATATACTGCCTTATAAAGGAGAATTCTCTGACCTAGGAACTGGCTCTTGGCAAAGAAACAACATTGTCTAATTTTCCTTCTCTGCTTTCTCTACTTGTAGATATTTGAGAGAAATCAGGACTTTAAAAGAACTAGATAAGTTTGAACTCTCCACGTCAGTAATTTTGTGTCTTCTTGGCTTTATTGTGCTTCACTGAACAAGAATGTAAAATTGAAACAAGCTATCCAGTATTATCTATGTATCCTATTACATTTTTCATTGTAGCAAAAGCTGTCACGACGAGTGGGAGCTGATAGGAGGTTACACTGCTGCCTATATTTTCTCATCTTTGTTGTTAGTATCTGCCTTCCAGTGGTACACAAACATCCTGATTGGAATTGCTCAACAGATAATTTGCTGAAATAAAAAAATATAAAAATAAAAATAATAATAAAAAAACCCCTTTCAAGTGGAGTCCTTTATTTTCCTTAGAATTAGAAGGTCACAGAGCCACTCTCGTTATCAACTACTCATTAAATAGAAAAGGATCTAATTAACGAAGTTGTGTATTGACCATTTTATTGTGCATAGTACTCATATCCCCTGTAAAGATAACCAGTGATGTCTGCCTTTACACTGCATAACATCAGAGAAAGAATGTCATTAAACCAGTATTTGTACAATTGTGAACCATATGTTTTAGAAACAGAAAAGCATTTTGGACTACACCTAGATTTTACCAAGATTGAATTTTCCAATTGGATTTTTTTCCATAGGGAGCATATTATGAACAGCTGAAATTTATATGGTGCTACTATGAAGCACATATTGTATCAGTTTTGTTCTCTAACCAAGCAAGATTTAATTACCTGTGATCTAGGAAATTTACTTGATTCTCTAATTTATGTTCCTGTAATTGTAAGCAAGTGATTTTCTCTTTGATCATTACACCTTAAAAACAAGCACTTATTTTAATGCTGTCTCTAAATCAGAATGTTTTTTGTGGTTTCTTTTTGTTTGTCTCTAGTTCAGAGTCTTTACATAATGCATGGTAATGAATATCTAAGGCGTATTCTCACTGCTGGAATATTAACTCACCAATCTCGGCCTTCCCAGCTGGTGTGTCCCTGATGAGGAATGTGAACAGGAGCTTTTTGTAAGGAGACTAGGACTTCTGTGTCACAGAGTCATGTTAAACGCAATTGCAACAGGTTGTCAGCAGGTTTTCTGGGTGGAAGAGAGAGGAAAAGTAACAGATTAACAGCAGGAGATTTTCCTCTCTTGGTAATAACATGCTATTCTTTTCTTACCTAGTTTGATGGTAATGACCTTCTTGGCAGTATTTATTGCTAACCATTAAAAGGCATTTCCCTCCTCTGGTTTTCTCATTATGTCAAGTCTTACATGCATATAAATTACTGTCAATACTATTTCTTCCCAGCATTTCTTTTCCTTTCTCTGTACAAATAATTTTGCATTGACTTTCATTTCCCACTGACATTTCACTTGACTGTCTCCTCAATATATTTCCAGCATTCCAACTTTTCCAGTTTCCCTCATAATAATATTTCTCTTCTTTATGTTAACATCAGTGTTTTATCTAGCAGGAACTAAATGCATGCAGTTAAGGTGGTCATTTCATGTCTGTCATAACTGGTTTAATTTTGCTTGGAAATAGAAAGTCGCTTGATTCTGATTCCATAAATTTATGTGTCTTGACTGCAGTTTGTCAGTTTCTGAGGTTTATATTTCAACAGTAAAATGAATTTCTTTTCCTTTAAACAAAATTAATGCTTCTCTTTCTCTCTCTCTTTTTTTTTTTTTTTTAGTGCATTTTCTTACCCCTTGTCCATTCCTTTCCAGGCAAATAATTAAATAATTTGTAGCTTACTGCTGTAATTTGCTTTTATATGTCCAGGAGTCTTTTGTATCTGAAAACAATAGTGATATCAGGTTTAGGTTGCTCTGCAGTTTAAAGGATATAGTGAGAATGGGTCAGAACTGTTTGCTGTGCCAGTCTGCTTTTCTCATGCAGCTGGAAAATATCCTCTTGGCATGTGAAAGCCCCTATGAGTACCTCAGCTTCCTAGGCATCCTGGGGGCTGCTTACCACATCAGAGTCGAATGTTACCTCTGACGGAGGAAGGCAAAAGTAGTGCCACACACTAGAACCTCTGTTTTTCACAGTCAGTGTTCCTGTGTCTCAAAGCCAGAAAAGTTTCTTTTGCTGGTAGATTGATGGCTGTGAGCTGTGATAGTTTTAGTAGTTGTAAATACGGTTAATTTCACAAACACACAAAGGAAAAATGGATACAGGTGAAGGTCTAATGATAAAGTATAGAGGCAATAGTTCAATTTATATGCTAAACTAAGTTAAGTTAAATTGGATTTATTATTCCCCTCTATGTTATGCTTGTTGTGAAAATAAACCACCAATTTTCTTGATGTCTCTGGTTATCTTACAAATAAGACGTTAGAGCTAAAACAGAGGGAAGATGGGGAAAATGGAAAATATTGTTTATAAATATATGAACAGCTTTTTTGCAAGCAGAAAATGTTGCAGATTTCCACCAATAGTTCTATATTCTCTTACAGAGTGAATGCTTGACAATCGCCTTATCCTAACATACAGTTATCAGTATGATTCTCCTGCTGATGAGTTTATAGCTCAGTTTATTGATACTGGAGACTGTTTTGGCAGGATAACATATCTCAGAGATGACAGATTTGATAACATTTGAAAAGCTAAATTAAATCAAGGTAACATCAGCTGTTTACAAGCTAAGGTTTAAAGAAAATAGGAGAATTCTTTTGCTTCATTTTCAGACAGATATTGCATGGTGAATACTGTATATATGGTGAATAGTCCAATCAGACATTTTGGTGAATTCACTTAGACTTGCTAGAAAAAGGCATCAGAATCTGCAGAGAGGAGAATTTATTATGCATAATATTTGGAGAGTGTCGGTTACCCAGTTCTATTAGTTTTTACTTTCATTTTACTACTGATGAATCATTCAATCCTTTGCATGGTGAAGAGGACTAATATACTCCATTACAACAGAAAAATGTGACTGGCTTTTGTCTACAGAGTATCTTCAGATCTTGCTAAAGCTCATGGGAATGCAAAATAAATAAGTAATAAGAGACTTGGAGACAACAGAAAATGTTCTTTGCTATGCTAGGAACTAGAATTAAAAAAATGGCCTAAAATGTTAATGTATTAAAAATTACCTACACTTAAGGTATTATTTCCTGAAAGGTAAAAGAAGGACAAAATCTAAAGTGAGGGAGATGGGTTTTTTTCAGTCTTGAGAAGAGACGACTGAGGAGGGATGTAAGCAATGTATACAAATATCTGAAAGGAGGGTGGCAAGAGGATAGAGCCAGGTTCTTCTTGGTTGTGCCAAGCAATAGGACAAGAGGCAATGGGAAGAAATTGATGCACAAGAATTTTAACCTGAATATGAGGAAGAACTTTACTGTGTGGGTGACTGAGCACTGGAACAGATTTTTCAGAGATGTTGTGGAGTCTCCCTCACTGGAGATATTCAAGAACCATCTGGATACAATCCTGTGCTCTAGGAAGACCCTGCTTGAGCAGGGATGTTAGACCAGATGACCCACTGTAGTCCCTTCCAGCCTTACCCATTCTGTGGTTCTGTGAACCCAGATTCACAAACAACACTGTGGTATTTGAAAGGCTCATAAAAACAGTTAGAAAATCCTGAATGCTGGGCTGAAAGCCAGAGAAAACGAAAAGTGCCAGAGTATGTCTCAAAGCTCCTTTTTCTCCAGATGTTACAAACTTATCATCTTTGAGGTATGGAGACTACAAGCCATCCTAAGACAGACACATTTTGGCATTAGTTTTGAAAGAACAGAGCAGATTTTCCTTCTATCCATCAAGACAGACTTAGGCAATACAACCATTCTGCCGAGTGGCGTGTTTTATCTAATGATCCATAGGAAGTGCAGAAGGGAGGAGAGGAGGAAAGTGCAGTAGGACAGGCTGTGTAGTCCAGCAATTATGACCCTTACGTACTTTGTGGGGAGTGAGAGTGGGGAATCTCACCTTTCATTTCTGCTTTCACAATCATTTATGGAGATTGTTCTGTAAGCAGGAATCAGCATCTGGCTTTCCTCACTCTATGTTGATGTTCCAGTTGGCGTCTAAATGATGAGAACTTGGACTTGGTTGACTCATTCTACTTTTTTCTGCTAGGCCTATTCCTCTTCCTTTTTTCTTCTGTTTTTCTTAGTTTTTCTCTTTGTGAGAGACTCAGTTCAAAATGGAAAGTGAATTCACCTAACTTAAACTGAAGGCCTAGTTTGTGGTGACCTTTTTTTCTAAGAGATGAAAGATGAGCAAGACATGAAACCAAATTTTACCATTCTGGGTAAATATTTGAATGACCTAAGTATTACCTATTGTCTAAAAAGCATTTAAGGTAAATATAAAATAAACCATTTTCTGAGATGCCTGATTTTTTTGATCTGTGTAAGAGCCATGTAAAATCAGTCACCACATTCCACTCTGCCTGACTCTCACTGCTGGACGTTTCCTGGCCTATGGCCACCATTGCCCTGATCCTCTGGCAGCCCATTCCCACAGCTCCCCAGCCAGGCCCTCTGAATACGTCACCACAGGGCTTCAGCTGCTGGAGCAACTGGTGGATATCAGCAGAAATCCCACCTGCAAGGTTGCAGGCCAGAAAGGAACAGTTGTGAGTTATGCAGAGGGTTGTGTTGGCTGGAAGGCATCCTTGAAACTGCCAAGTAGGGTTATTTCCTAGGTCTTTCATTGCATAAGGAAACAAGGCTTCCTCTTCATTCTTTGAAAATAAGAGGTTTTTGGTAAAATCCTATTTGCATCATCAAGTTATCTTACTGACTTCAGGAGGGTCCTGAGTATAGATCAGGCTTGGGGGCAAAAAGGCCTCAGCAAGACGTATAGTGTTATTTAATTTTTTAATTGACAACAGGTTGTTTGCAATGCAGGCTTTTCTGTTTTTGTGGGTTTTTTTTTTGTTTTTTTTTTTGGTTTTTTTTTTTTTTTTTTTTTGTTTTTGTTTTTTTTTTGTTTGTTTGTTTTTTTTTTTTTGAGACACACAGTTCTGTAGTGATGACAGCATTTTCCGTGTCAGACCATGAAAACACAAGTGAGCTAATGTTGATCTGCTCACTCTGTTTCCAGAAAGACACTAGTGTGTGTATTTGAAAATGCACATCTGGCTTGCTTAGGTATGTGCTCTTCTGTGTGCAATGTGTTTTTCTCTATATTGTCACCTTGTCAGACAAGGTATCTTTTTTTCCTTCGGTTTGTCCATTCACTTGCTCTACCTGCATCATTCAACTCAGTCTGATTTCCCTAGAGCTTCAAAGAATTTTTGCTGATTGGATGACACTTACGGACATTTAAGCACTTTACTCAATCTAGAGCCTGACCCTTTTACTAGGATGTACATTGGATTTACTACCTCTTAGTCTTTTTGCATAGTAATAATAATACTGGAAGCAACTATACCCTGATTGTCAGAGCTTCTCAAGAGCTCAAAAAGCCGTTAATGTGATTTATTTTTAAAACCTTGTGCTTTTACCCATGGAAGAAAAAACTAAGGGTGAGCAAGAAGTTTTAAGCTGATATAGTAATTGTTAGAACTTTTCTCTGGGCTTAATACTTCAAATAAAAACATCTGAGCGATAGAAAGTGAAAAAATTACATGTAGGTCAATATGCAAACAGCAAATACACATCCCAAAACAAGATTTTGTCAGTTCAATCAAGCTCAGACTGATGCAGAAGTGAAATTTTCCAGCTTGAATGTTTCTTTTGCTTCTGAAGCACACAGATGTTAAATGGCAAAATACACCTTTTTTTTTATTCCTCTGATGGATAATTTCTCCATAGCTGCAGTGTTTCCAAGTGGGAATTTCAGTCCAAGTCAACATTCTAACATGTGACTTCCTTGTTTACTGTAAAAAAAAACCAAAAAAACAACCAACCAAACAAGCCTGCCTGCAAAGTTATTTCTGGCATGGTATCGACATAGGATTTAATGTATTTAATTTTTTTTTTCTTTTTTTCTCTCTTGGTCAACTAAGCTAGCTTAGTTTCTTAAGGAGTTTTTATATCTTGCCAACATTTCCTTTGCTGGGACGATATGAAATAGCATTTGATATCGCGGTTTTTTTTCGTAATTGGTTCAATAACTTTAGTTCACCATGCTTTTTCAATGAATAATTTATCTGTTATACATCCCTCTGGGATGAAAATTGTCCTTGATTTGTCTTTGTTGATACATTTGGAACCAAAATACATAATCTGGTTTTAATGGCACCTAGTAGGATCTCTATAATCTGGGAAATATTTTTACCTTTTTATGGCCAAAATGTAGATGGAACAGAAATTTCTTATTCCTGTGCAAGTCAGCATAGACCTGCAGAAATAAATGACTTCTAGTTTTTGGTAAACAGGAAAAATAAGAATATATCGGTGAGATTGCCCAGAAAAAAAAAGAAAGAGAAAGGCTAAACAGTATATTATCACAAATATACCTCCAGAAACAAAGACATTTCCATACCCTGCAGATGAAAAACCTGAGAGGACCGCAAAGATGCTCTTCAGCCACCTCCTAGCCTGTACACTTTGGTATTATCTGTCATTGCTGCTTTGCTTTCTGTAGAGCTTGTCAGATTCTAATTCCCTGTTGCAGTGGGATCACACATCAAATAACTTTAACCATCACTTGCTGAATTTAACAACTGTCTTTCTCTTTGTTTAAATTTTGGTTTTGTCAACCAGCTACCCAAACTCAACCTTGCTGATGTAAGAAGCAAAACACCAACAGTAACTAATCAGTCTGACTCAGTCTTCTGTTCTGATGGCCCTCACAGCTGATAAACAGGGACCTTATACCTGGGACCACCAGTTTCTTTGGCAGAGGTGGGAGGGCTCAGCTGCAGAAGCTTGTAAAAGTCCTCTGCTGGCATGGAGTACCCAAGAGATTTACTTTTCATTGCTGAATTTCAGAGACAGAGAAGCACCAGGTCAGTAATACATTGATCTTATGCAATGTCATCTCCCTGCTCTGTGTGATCCTCTGCAGTGTCATCTCCTTGCTGTATTTCCCTTGTTTATACACCAAAACCTCATGTTTAGCCTCTTAGCTGCAGCCTCACACTGGGGACTGGTTTTCTGTTGGTTATGTGGCACGATTCTCAATCTGATTTCATTATCTACCACTCCATTGTATTGCATCTGTACTGTAGGCCTCTACAGCTGGACTCTATACCTGTAACACATTGTTCATTTCACAGTGCCTAGCTTTGTGTTTTGGGAATCCCAAGTGTATGTTTTTCAGCTAAGCCCATCTTATGGGGAGTTTCTAGGTTGGCCAATTTGAGCATCACCAGCTATAGTGTTCTCAGCACTATTAGCTTTAGAGTGAGCTATGGCACCACTTGCAGAATTTATCTGCTGTTGTCTTTCCATATTTTGTTTAGGAAAACAGTGAGTACAATTGGGTTTTAATATAAGTTTTAATTAAATAGTCTTATCTGGGTTTTGTTTTTTTGGTTTGTCAGCTTAATAGGACCAGTGAATTGTTTCGCATACAGGAACAATGGTGCTCACCATTCATGACCAGCTATTTAATTTTTCACTTTTATCTTCTTCATTCAGTATTTGGTCTTATATTTTATTTATTTCAAATTATAAGAGCATGCACTGAAGGTGGAATTATTAATTTCCTCATGGACTTTGCTTCAGTACCCTGTATAGTGCATCATACTTTTCTCAGTGCTTCTGAGGCATGTATTTGAATACATTTCCAACAAACTCCTCTGAGGTACAATGCTATGAATATTCCTGTCGTACTGAGAAGAAACTTGGATACATGGAAGCTTAGACTGCATTTTCACAAGAAGCTAAGCTGATGCGCTTTTTTTTTTTTTAATCTTGTTAAACTCTTTTGTGAGTCATTTCAGTTTGTTATGTAGAAAACTATTTTTATTTCTTTCTCACTGGGTTAACTTCCTACTGTGTTAGAGTGTTGTACAGGCTTGTGGAGTGGTTTCAGGAGGAGAAGTTATTGATCGGTTTGGACTTCTCTACCTGTCAAGAAAAGTGGGTAGTTGGATTTGTCTACCTGTATCTTTTCCAATCTCATCCCACGTTTACATACAGCTTAGAAGGAGCTGCATTTATAGCCATCACTGAGCTTAAAGGCCACTTGTTTTCATAAGCTGTTGCTACATATTCCAAAAGTAAATAGTTCATACAGGTGTAAGGTGCTGTTTAAAGGTCTTGGCACATACTCATGTAGTCCAAGTGCTGTTACGAATTTGTCTGCATTGCTGTGTTTTGATTTAGTGTTCTGAACTGTCACATTTTAAACTTTTGAATGGTGCTTTTGAATTGGTGTTGTTTTTCCTCATAAGCTTCTGCTGCAGCTGAGGGTAGTGAGATGACCAGGCAGCAGTACATGTTCTAAGGAGCAAATTGACCCTTCGTTATCAAGCAGAACACATATTACAGTTGAGAAAGACTAGTTCTCAGCATTTTGAACCTTCCCTAGCTACCAGATAAGAGATCTGTATTCAGCTGCCTCACCCAAAAGTTCCAAGCACAGAAGTTTTTAACACAGGCCAGATAACGATCATTGTGGGTCCCTTCCAACTCAGGATATTCTATGAACCCCTGTGACAAATACAGGAGAGTTTCAGAGTACCTAGACTACACATTTAGTCATAAATATATTTCAGCTGGCTGATATTGATGATGAAGGGATGAAGCTGAGTCTCCTGTGACAGCAAGATTGCTTTGAGGACTACAGTTTACTTCTGCTCCCATCAGGTGGTAGAATTAGTTCAGGTGTCTCTTGCATGAGACTGAGCACAGTAACATGGCTAATAACATTGCCAAAGTTCTCTAAGGAGCCGTGCTGTGCTGTGCAAAGTCACCAACAAGAATAGTCTGATCTTCTCTCTTACAAATCACAGGAACTCTTCACGGTGAGTTCACAAAATCAATCAACAGTGTGCTCTATACTGTGGGTGACTTTCTAGAGATAGGTCAGCTGTGAAGATTGCACTGCTAGTTACCCGTGGTGAAAAGTGAAATCAGCTTAAGTGATTTGCTTAGCACCACCAGGAAGGTGTTAGAATGGGATCTGCTTTTCCAGAGGGCACGAAGTTATAGCTCCTCTGTGTAAATTTGTCCAGTTTCTCTTTATTCACTTTTGCTTTCTTATCCTTACAAAGGAACAGGAGCTCTAAAAATGGAAGCTTTTTTCGTGATCTTTACTTATTCTTACAATGTACTTATCTTATGCTCTGAGGGCCCTTCAAAGAAAAATAGCCTGCAATCATAACAAAAGCTGCATTTGTTATTGTCCTTATCCTGCTGAAGTAGGTAGATGTTATCTTCAGTGCTTCGTTTATTGCATCTCATTTTGCACAGTGTAAAAGTACAGTTTCTAAGGGAGCTGCCAGCCAACCAGAAAAATCTCTTTATAAAAGATCCTGGACAAGCCGATGGATTTCTATACATGGAAAGTCTGGTTATTTATTTCCTACATGAATAAAACTTAATGAAAGTGAAAATGTTTTAGATAATATCTATATTTTTAAATGATTGTAAGGTCTAGCCTTATATAAAAAATGCTTGCACTGCTTCAAAAAAGATGGTGATAGCTGCTCTCAGATAGGAAAGCGCAAGTTTTTAACTTTGTGCAAATGGTATGTAAAATTTTTGGCAGCTTCTGTTTCTTTAGTGTTCAAGAACCAAATACAAGGTTTCCAAAACATGTAGCAGGAAAATATGTTTAATTCACAGAACAAAAATTACATAAACATGGCTGCTCTCACAAATGTTTCCTTTACCTGCTGTATACTTTCTTTTTAGTGTGAGCTTCCCAGCACAGTGTTTGGGAATACCAAGTTCCCTCTATTGTGCTCAACACAGGAAGACATGTCTAAGAAATTACCTATCCTCTATTAAGTGAAATATGACTAACTAATCAAGGGAAATGAAGCAGAGATATTAAGTCCCTATAGCCCTATATCCTCCCTTATCATGAAGGATCCTTTTAACCAGTGCTGTCTGTAATGCTTTCAGCTGGTAGATATCTCAAGAGAAAATTTTGTAGCAGTCTTGTATAACAGAGTTTTAAAAGAGCAATATTCATTAGATTAGATCAATATAGGCTATTCATTGCAAAAATAATAAGAATGAGCTGAAAATGCTTATTTGGTACCCACTGGAAGCAGAAGAATTAGCTTGTGAATAACCTTTTCATTTTCTCTTTGGTTCTCCTGCTCGTGCTTACCCTGAGTTATCACTTGTCACACTCTGTGGCCACATGGGCAGTCGGGGAACTCCTTATTGAGGGCCATTGTGCAGGCACAGAATACTTCCTGTGCTTGTGTCTTAGACTGTCGGGCTTGGTAGCACATTGGGATCCTTCCCTAATGTAAGAGGGAAAAAAAGCCTCAAACATTTTACCAAGGGTTATTGAGTTTTGGTAGGAATGGATCTTCCCAAGGGAAGAGCTGCCACTGATTTTACAGTTAGAGACTTAGCTGCATTAGCTACTGTAAAACTTTCTGTTGAGATTATCACCAGCTAAAGGTCATCAGAGCTAACACTAGGATAACACTGACTGAAAGGACACGTGTAGACTGGAGAGGATATTTGGGTTTCGTTTATTTATTTATTGTCTATATATACTTGTATACACCAAATGTACCCTCCCTCCCCCCGGGGTTATTACCTCCTCCAAAGGAGCTTATTACCTCCCCTCCTCCCAGGATATACACTTATATTTTGCTCTGGAATATGCCAAAGTCTTCCAGAAGCATATTACTGATGCGACTCCTATCTTTCATACGTTGTTTACTCTTTTCTTATCTTCTTCATGTAAGGAGAGTTTTTTCTTTTTTTTTTGTAGTGTAGGTTTCATTTTGACATAAGCCCTTTAGAAAACAAATATCCTGCTGTGTCTTTCAGGTAGGATACATCAAAGAAGACACTTTGCATTTAAAAGACAGTAAAGTTTGCAAAAGTTCTTAGTTCTTTTCAGATTTAATGCCGGAGCTTTAAACCTGCCCTGGAGAAAGCTCAAAACCCCAAAAGTTATTTAGTTTTGTGGTAGAAAGTGCCTTTTCACCTGGTGAGTGTAAAATTAAAAAAAAGAAAAATCGAACTTTAAAATATCAGCTTTTCCTTATGGCCATTTATGGTGTTTCATATTTCTATTTAGTTATCATTAGGTACCCTACAGAGTACACTTTTCAAAATGTTGGGAAGATGTGAATGGTAGTCTGAAAACACTGAAAAATTACAAGTGAAACATACAGGACTCTTGCTAGGAAGCTTTACAAGTACTTGTCAGAGGCTCAGATCAATCCTTAAAAAAGTGATTTCTGTAAAGATTCATGTTACATAGATAGCTAAATCAAATCAGTTAATTTGATTTATACAAAACATTTGTGGAGTTTGAGGCCTGTAAATTGACAGAGTTGAGGAAAAAAAAAAAAGGAGACTGGAGAGGTGATAAGCAGAAACCATATGTTTTAGGTTAAGAATGTGGATTTTTTATTTTGTAAATAAATGTAGACCCAGCTGTAAAATTGGCCTGTAGACTGGAATTTTTTTGGCTACAGTATGTGTGAGGAGTCCACAAAAGACAAAATTAAACATATACTGAAGTCATATGCATGCACAGAAAGAGAGGCTACATTTTAATTTATGAAACACTGGGGAGTAGCTTGTGCACATTATCAGTATTGGGTAAAGAGGAAGAAAGTAAGACTGAAAATTATCTTTTGGTCAACTTGGCCATTAAAATGATGCATGTGTTGTTTGTCTCCTAAAAACGGTAGTTTAGTGGGATTGTGACAGAAAGGAAATGTATATTACTGCATATTATTTATTGTTAGTGGGTTTTTTAATTGGAAGTGACTTCTAGCACCACTTATATATTTTACTCTAATTAGCAATGACATGACTTTCTTGCTCTGATGAATAGAAGGCTTGCTCTCTGTTAGAAGGCTGTAGTGACTGCTGCTAATATTCATCCACTCCAGTTTTCTCAAAGCTGTAAATACAGGGAATGATATCTGCTTAAGTCTTGAATTGGTTAATTATTCTCTTCTTCATAATTTTCAGTGTCAGTGACTATATTTGTAGTTGAACTTTATTACTCTCTTTGCTGTCTTCATTTCTTTGTGTCTCTTATTCTTATGTCTTTCTGAGTCTCCTCCCTTACACCCTTCTCTCCCAAATTCAAGTACCATATCTTGGCACTGATTCTTTGATTGTTGTAATGTGTAAAGACCTAGTTATGAATAAGTAGTCAGAATTCAGAATGTTCCTGTTTGTTCACCTAATCCCCATATGCAATGCAAAGTCTGGCAAGTGGACTAGATTAAATCCCTAGGATTCCATCTGATTTTCCACTGTCAGTGGGCATTCTCCATGACCACTAACCATACTTTTGGTTTTCAGTTCCAGTTAAAAAGGACATGCCTTCTTTTCTTTCTGCTTAGTTTGTAAGACAACTAAATGTTAACAGAGAATAAATTTTTCCTGAAATTAATTTTTGCAATTACTCCAAAAGAACACTGCTAGCCTTCTGCATCAAACCTAGGATAACTTTGTTAGCAATACAGGGTGGACCTGGAAGGTACTAATCAAACTCTCCTACTCATAAGTCATTCAACAGACGTGCATGGTGGAAGATAATGACCTGAAAAAGCTCTTAAACACCTTTACTACACAGGCTATGGGTTTTGTTCTGCAGCATTTAGCAGAGCATGTGCTCAGAATTAAACATATGTTTAGGTTCCTATTCAGTGAAAATCGGTTTCAGTATGTTTTTAGGTATGAAGGGAGGTTTAATGAGAGGTAGTGTATGGTCAGTTCAGTTGTATAACTGGCATACTGCTCAGCACTGTCAGTGGTCATTGCAAGTGCAGAAAGGTCTCTTTCACAGAGCCATGAATTACCAGCTTGTGCTTTCCATCTCTTTTCTACTTTCTTTTAAACTAATGATCTGTGTGGGAGCATTAATTATATCGTTAGTAAAACAATATAATTATTAGTTAGAGAAATCTTGTCTTTTCTGCACTTGAATAGATTCTGGGGACTAATAGTGGAGGGCTGAAGTTTTTGTTTTTTTTTCTTCTAGCTATTTCTGAGGAGTTGATGCTGGTCTGT